>JAEIJG010000057.1:0-62995 GCA_037289395.1 Beauveria scarabaeidicola | reverse complement strand
CCTTCAACCAAGAGAACCAAAAAAAAAAAAAAAAGGACGGCAGACGCACACTTCGACAGCTGAGCCACCCCCGACACCGCAATATTCTTTCTCACGCCCATCAGCGACCCGCTACCTTGTTGCTTTCCAGACCGCGGAAATGTCCAGCTCAGGTCTCACGAGACGCCGCGGCGCTGGCGGTGCAGGCACTCCGGTCGCCAACGACGGCGGCGAGGGCAGCAACGCCGCCTCCAGGACTAACTCGTCCTACAACGTCAAGGACAATGGCCCCGAGACGAGCTACGAAAGCGGTGAAAACGGCCACAAGATTGCTTTTGACCCCCGAGATATGAGCGAGAGCGCCGAGCGCAGCAAGCAGCCCAAGCTGACCATGATGGAGGAGATTCTCCTGCTCGGACTCAAGGATAAGCAGGTAAGGGCTCTCGGCAGACCGAACTCCGGGCCGAGTCGCGGCGCGGAAGCACTCGGCCACCCTTTCCCCGGCCCCAGTCGGAATCGCGCGCCTCTAACCCGTCAAATTCGCAGGGCTACCTCTCCTTCTGGAACGACAACATTTCCTATGCGCTGCGAGGATGCATCGTCCTCGAGCTGGCTTTTCGCGGGCGCATCAGCATGGAAAAGGACCCCTCGCGACGACGCTTCCCCCCCGCCGATCGCAACGTTGAAGTGATAGACGATACTCTGACGGGCGAGGTCCTCCTCGACGAGGCCCTCAAGATGATGAAGCAGAGCGAAAAGATGAGCGTCAGCTCGTGGATTGACCTGATGAGTGGTACGACTGCTCTCCGCTCTTCTGTTTAGTGCCCCAATATCGGCAAGGCTAACTTTTTTTTTTCTGACACGGACAGGCGAGACGTGGAACTTGATGAAGATTGGATACCAGCTTAAGCAGGTCCGCGAACGCCTGGCCAAGGGCCTCGTCGACAAGGGCATCCTACGCACCGAGAAGCGCAACTTTCTGCTCTTCGACATGGCCACGCACCCCGTCGCCGACGGCGGCGCCAAGGAGGAGCTGCGCCGCCGCGTGCGCAACGTCCTGACGCAGCGCACCGTCGTGCTCGGTGACAGCCAGTTTCTGCCCGAGAGCCTCGAGCTCCGCTACCTGCGCACCATCTGCATGGTGTGTGCCGCCTACGCTGCCAACGTCCTCGAGAATGCGCTGTCGACGCTCGGCCACGAGGCCCGCGAGCGCGCGTTTGCCCAGACGGACGAGCTGCTCGCGGATTACAGCCAATGGCCCTTTGGCAAGAAGGCGACGACCAACGGCATTGGCGCCAACCTGCCGCAAGTTATTGGCGAGGTATGATGGCTTCTGAAGACAGACAGATGGGGGGTTCGATGTGGGTGGACACATGCTAACGGTGTGCAATAGGAGATGGGCAAGGCCAAGGACAGAGAACTGCAACTGGAGGTTGTGGCCGCGTGCTTGAGCGTATTCACACGTCTCGACTCCCTTTTGTAGACCATTCATGCCTCCCACGACGACGAACAAGACATTGATTCCTCCCGCGACGATTGATTCGAGAAATCCTTCTCCGAGAAGAGTCTCTCGGCAGAAAAAGGATGTAGGGGTTGTTTGTGTGTGCCACGGATATAACAAAACAACGAAGAAACCTCGGCGCATCAATCTTTATCCTCCATCTTTTTCTCTTCAAAAAAAAAGAAGGAAAGAAGCTGGAGTGATAGAAAGCCGACTGGCGCAACAGGGGAAACAAATGAAACTTGGCTCTACCTACTTATATACTCATTCTTAATTCTCACCACGACCACCACCTCAAACTCTGCATCTTCCTCATCCGAGTTCCCCAAAGCACGCTCCATTCTGGCTAGGTTTTTGACTTTTCTTCTTTTTTTGTTATTCGTTTGTTTTCCGCCGCCTTTGTTCGTTTGTTCTTCTTTTGCTGTTGCGTCTCTTTGTCTTGGTATCTTGTGGCAAAAGCAAGTGACGTGTACTTTTTCTGGTTTGTATTGAGTGGATTGGAGGAGGACGGGGAAGGGGAGATTTTCTTTAGACAAGAGATTTATAACAGATATGAGGCATAGTCAGCATCCATTATTTCTGTTGTCTTCTCTTCTGCTTCTCAGTATAACTTGTGTGCTTGTATTCTCTTGTTCAGATTTTGGTGTCAAGGTTCATTTCAAATCGTGCCGGACCTGTGCTTCTGCATGACAGGGCAACAAAGCAAATCAGTCGTATCTGAGTACAATCGTGTTGAACATGCAACGTGGTGTGTAGATTTGACTTTTCTATTTTGTTCCTATGCCCACTAAACATTGTAGATTCCGTACACAAGACGACCGTTAGGTGTCGCTTCAGAATGTCCTTGTCCCTGGTCACATCAAGACGCTATAAACACGACAAGACTGGGGGAAAAAAAAGAATAAAAGAAACAGGATGGCTGTGTATAAACAAGCCCATGCGATATGAAAACCCGCAATGCAACAAGAAAATGACAGCAAGACCCCAGAAACGCCAGGCAAAGTTCCAAACATGGCAACTACAAATACCATGTTTTCCTCGTCTTTTCTTCGTCGCAGCCGCCCATGGTGTGTAATACAGGACTCTTCTCCTGTTGTTCCTTGAAACAGACAAAAGGAAACCCCCACAACGTCTTGCAACGAAAACGAAAACGACACAGCAACAGCTCCTTACTTTTTGCGTCCGCCCACACCAAAGCTGCCTTCAAAACCAGGTCTCCCACCCTTCTTCTTGCCACCGCCGCCCGCGGCGCCCTTCTTCTTCTTCCCCGCCTTGCCTGTAAGTTTGTCGTCGCGGCGCTTGCGCAGGTTGTCCTCTCGCTTCTTGACGCGCTCCTTTTGCGCGCGCGACACGCCCTGGATGCGGTCCGCCCACGCCTTTTCGCTCTTCTTCTTGCCCGCGTCGTTGCGCTTGATAGTCTTCTTGAGCGTCGCCTCGTCGTCGCGAATCTTTTCGCCTTCGGCGCGGCGCCGCGCCGTGAGCCAGGCCTCCTTGTCCGCAATGTCCGCGCGGGCCTCGGCATCCATCTCCTCAAGGCGCCGCTTCTGGTTTTGCACCTTGAGCAGCGCCGTCTTGGGGTCCGAGGGGCCCTTGCGTCGACCCTGGTTGAGCACGTAGCCGAGGTCGTGCGACATTTGCGAGCCGTCGGCAAAGGCGACGCGGCCAAAGGAAAAGTTGCCCTCCTCGACGGCGGGGCTCATGAGACCGGGCGAGTTGGACGCGAGCGCCTCCTCGCGCTTGCGCTCCTCCTCAAGCTTGGCGACTCGTCGCAGCTCCTTCTTGTGCTCCTTGCGTTGCGTCTGCTTCTCGCGCCTCGCCTCGATGAGCTCCTGGCGCGTGCGGATTGGTTTGCCATCCGGGCCGTCCGCCTTGCGGGCCGCGCGCAGCGCTTCAATCTTGGCGGCCAGGCGCGCCTTGAGCGCCGACGTGTCTTTGGGCATGACAATGTGCTTGGGCTTTTCTGAGGGGGGGATAGTGGAGGAGACGGAAGTGGTGGTGCTCACAGGCTCCGCAGTGTCAAACGTAGGAGAGTGAGGCTCCGAGATGGCTTCGGAGTCGTCTTTGACATCGAGGCCAGCGACGTCGGGATTTGTGGCAAAGCTGGAGGGTTCTTTAGTATCGGGCATGGCCTCGTCCTCGTTCAATGCGGCTTTGGCGGCGGCCTTGGCCTCCTTCTTGGATTTTTGCTTCCTGGTGTTGCCAGTCTCGCTAGCTTCTTGGTCCTTGGAAGACTTTGCGCTTGATGTTTGTTCGTCGTCTCCTCGTTTTTTGGCAGTCTTCTTCTCGGCTTTGCGCTCGCGCTTGGCGGCCTTTTTTTGTTCCTTTTTGGACAGCTTTGACTGCTCAGCGGGAGCCTCATCCTCCAATGCGTCATCGACTTCGACACCGGACTCAGTGTCGTCCTTCTCTGGCTCGACCTTTTGCTTCTTGCTCGGCTTTTCGGTGGCCTTTCTCAAGCCTTGGCCCGGCTGTTCAGCCTCGACACCCTCCATGGCAACGAGAGAATCGTCTTCTTCTTCATTTTCTTGTTCTTCTTCGTCTTCATCTTCTTGGCGCTGCTTGCGCTTATTTCGGGCACGCTCATCCATGACTTCCTTTGCATTCTTGTTCAGCTCGCTGTCGGGATCAAGCCTTCCTCGCCGGGCGGCAGCGGCTTCCTTTTTCGTTTGCTTCTTCTTTTTCCATTGGTCCTTTATACAAATATTGTCAGAACAAGAGACGGCGGGCAAACACTTGCAGTGGTCCGACGGGGTATGTCGAGCCAACGGAGCAAGCCTTGAAGCTGATAATTAACGTACGCTGTTGTCTTCTCCGTAATACTGCTTGGCCGGGATAAGACTCAAAAGACCGTCAAAAGCCTTTGCATGGTCGCGCAAACGATCCTAGGGTCAAGTTGTCAGCTTGCAATCTGCAGTGCGTCCGCCTGCCCAGCTCACGCCGCAGAAGAAGAGTCTAGGAGCTGGGCGGCAAGCAGGTTGCGTGCCTGCAGTGGAACGGGTGCCCACGAACCTGCAGCGATGCTTCCGCCATGCTGGAAATTTCGGCAGAACTGATATGATGCTGAGTATTTATATAACACTGCCGGAATCACTCGCCGCAAAGATATTCACAGCTGCGGTTCGTGGAGGGTGGTGAAGGCGGTCGGCGACTGGAAGCGGATTTTTTTTGGCGGGCAGGGAATTTTTCGTCGACATTTGCTGGCCGCGGCTCTTGAGTGGCTGAGCCGCTAACCCAGTGTGGGGTAATCGATAAGAGGCCTGGCTAACTCTACTCCAACGAAATTCGGAAACTGTATTTACGAGTTGACGAATGAAATGATACGGAAAAAGTGGTTTTATTGTTCGATTATTGTGTTTTCAATGCAACAACTATAAACTTCTCGATTGGTGCACAAGTGGTGGCTAGCAGGCATGCCACCGCATCGTGCAACACAATACCACGCACAAATCAAGCTGACTAGAACAAATGGTCTAGGCAAGCGTATGCCGCCTAGTAATTGGTATAATTGGATCATCAGATTTGGCTCGTTACAAGCCAATTGCTTGACTTGTTGAAACCCGGGATTTGCGTTTGCACGGCTGAATATATACACGGGTGCCGGGCGAGTGCCCAATGGCCGCCCAAAGACCGCTCTGTTGCAAGCGATTGGCTCATTTCTTCTTGCCCTTCTTAGGAGCAGCAGCAGCGGCTTCACGCAGCTTCTTCTCTCGCGCATCAATCTCGGC
The DNA here is from genome assembly GCA_037289395.1 of Beauveria scarabaeidicola. Taxonomy (NCBI): domain Eukaryota; kingdom Fungi; phylum Ascomycota; class Sordariomycetes; order Hypocreales; family Cordycipitaceae; genus Beauveria; species Beauveria scarabaeidicola. Next base: position 57,790 of record JAEIJG010000057.1, on the reverse strand, counting down.
CTTGCGGGCTTTGTCCTGGGCTTCTTTTTCTTCCTTCTCAGCCTGGTGTTACGAGCGGGTCAGCCGTCTTTGCCGTACATCATGTTGGCGTGAGAGGGGTAGAAAGTTCGCTTACCTGCCGACGCTCAGCCTCGGCGGCTCGCTGCTCGCGGATGAGCTTGAGACGGGCCAAGTCGGCCTTGGCCTGGTCAGTCTTGCCCTCGGCCTGGAGCTTCATGTAGCGCTCCTTGGCGGCCTGGGCCTCAAGGGCCTCGCGCTCCTTGCGGTTGCCGGGGGCGCTGATTTTGGCGACGCCATCGGTGATTTCCTCGACGTCGTTGCTGGTGGCGACGGCCGTCTGCTTGCGCGCGGCCTTAGAGTGGTTGGGGTTGGCGGGCATGTCCTCATCGCTGTCCTCGTCGCTCGAGGGCATGTCGCCGACCTCGACGGAGTGACCCTGGGACTTGGCTATCGCGGCCTGCTTCTTGGCCTTTTTCTGTGCTTTGCGGTCCTCGCGGCTGGCCTCGGCCGTGGGAACGGCCTTGCCCATGTCCTCGTCAGAGGACCCCTCTGAGGACTCGTCGTCTTCGTCACTGTGCTGGGCGTCGGGGCTCCACATGCTGACCTTGTTACCTTCGGCATCGGCGGGCTGGAGATCGCGAGAAAAGTGTCGGCCACCTAGCGCAACAATTCTATTAGTATTGAAGTCGAATAGAGCAGGAACTTCTTTGGAGGGGTATGCGAGCTGCCCAAGGACCCAAGGAACATACCTCCACGGGTATACTTCTTAAATTTGCCGCCGCGACCGCGGGAGCTTGTTGCTGTTGATGGAGTAGGCATTCTTGAGACTGGACGATGTACGGGTGTGTGCGGGTATGAAGGTGTAAAGTGATGGGAGGAGAAAGGGAGAGAGACTGTGGCAGAGATTGCAAGCCTGATGCGCTGGTGATGGAGGCGGGGTAGCGGGGTACACAAGGTGACTCGGGCACGAATGTGGTTCTGGGACGAGGTCGAGTTATCGGGCTAGAAATAACACGCAATGACGATACAGCCAAGGCTATATCAAGGCCGCAAGTCCCACACGAGACCAAGACAAGTGCTACGTTTGTGACTTCACAAGATACGAAACGTAACGGCCGTGGCTGTGAGTCAAAAGTGAGGTATTCGGTGACTCAACCGTGGAGGGGCTGTACCCTGACAAGTCTGAGGTGGTGAGGCTGCAGGACTCACACGACAACCCGCAGTAGGGCAATGGAAAATTTAAAGAGTATGGATGCTCAAAATGAAGCGAAAGACCCCAGTTTCAGTTTTTCTTAGTTATAGTCATACAATGGCTCGCCATTTGGACGCAATGCTCGCTAATGTGCTACTCGGTATAAGTCTCAGTCGCCAGGCGACAAAAATAGCGGGAGCATTCGCTGGCAGTAACGCCAGGCCAGCCACTGAGAGCCAAGATAATGACCCCTGCGAGCGTAATGCTGGCGTGCCTGATCCAACGTTGCAGGGCAATTTATTAGTGGCTGGTGTGGGAGGAAAACCCTGCCAGGGCCTGAGCCACAGTGGCAGGCACCAGCCCACGGAAGAATGATGGGCCATTCTTCCGCGGCCCCGTTTGCGAACTGCTAGAAAACTGCACGGAGCCGCGCTGCTTTGCTTGTTTCTTCTTCTCTTCTTCAACCTACTAGAAAAATACATTTCATCCTTCAAATTCACTCTGGCATCCATTACTCCATGGGTGAGACTGGAGGGGAAACTGGAGGAAAGAGTAATTGCCACTGTTTTACCTTCTGTCCTACTGTTCTCCCATTTGGGGCAGATAAATTTTACCAGTGGCACAATTTTTCCCTCCACCCACCAGTTTGAAGCTATACGCGTCGACGAAGATTTTCTCACGACATGACGCCACATAAATTGTAGAAACGACGCGCTTCAGTTTATATCGCCCCTAAATCTATATCCAATGGCATCAACGCTGAATTATGCTTTCCCAGTGGCCTCTATTCTGCCGTCAGAATGCCCGCTGGGCAAGCACACTTTCGAGCCTCGCTCATCAAGCAGCTGCAACTCGCAGGTTTCCGAGTCCAGCCTGTGCAATGCTTCCTGACTCGTCCGATATGACATAAGCTGTTGACTCACAACTGGCTATACCAAGACGCGACAGATCAGCCGAAGGAACCCAAGACATCCTCGATCCGCTTCCGCTTGTTATGCTTCACCGACGGCTGCCGCTTTGGTGCAATCCCGGAACTGGCAGTTCCTGCTGCAAGTCTGGTGTTTGGCGGGATAATGCCCTTCAAAATTTCGAGCCTAGTAAATGTAAAACGCTTAGTCGCAAACAATCCTCTGCTGATATATGACGGCTTGCTGGTGATGCCGCCGTTGCCACTGTGGCCGAGAAAAAGGCATGCCATGGGCTTTGATGGCAGCACAAACGGTCCAGCAACGGTCTGTTGCTCTGGTCTGATGCCCCTGCTCTCCATGTCACGGTCACCGGAAAGCTGCCCTATTAGAGAATATAGCCAAAATGCCCATGCCTCAAACGCGGCTTCATGGCAGAATTGAGCTTCGGTCGGCACCGCTTTATTGTAATAGTCAGGCTGTATCACAGATACCTTTGCTGGATCCATCAAGCAGTCGAGAAGGGGCGGCGCCTCCTTGTACGACACATGCTTTATCACGCAGCGTGGGTCACTGGACAAGTTGATAAGGTCGTCGTCGATGCTCTTGGACAGACCAAAGAGCCGTTTCATAGGCATATCTTCTCTGGGGGCAAGAAGCATGAGATATCGGGAAATGGACATGTCCTCCGACCTTGCTATTTGTTGAGACACTGTCCAGCCTGTCGCTTTGGCTTCTTCGTATGCAGACGTCCAGCCGTCCTTGCCCGCTAAAACATCGTAGAGCACCAGAGACGGGAACTTTGCAACCCACCGCAGTGACCCCTCGGTGACCGTCTGATCGCCCCAAATTTTCAGAACCCGCAGTAAAGGAAAAGGGTCGACTGCTTCCGACCAGCCACGGATGATGCGGTCGTTCACTTTGGGAAACGAGGCGAATATGCTGTCCGCGGGCTTGATGAGCTCCAACACACCCAGATTCTTCATATCGGCTAGCGCCAAGAGCTCATTACCTGTAAAGATGCAGTTCCCAGAGATGGTGATGTGTGAAATGAAGTCCACAGATGTAGAGTTCAGTGGCTGGATATACAGCTTTAGCTCTTCTTCTAAGTGACAAAGATGCTGTCGGAACCGATACAGGCCGAGCGCTGGGTCATTTTGCTCGTCAGTCATGAGAAGTTCCGAGAATATCTTCCACGCATGAAGACAGGCACCTCCTCTAAGTTTTGACCATTAGTAGACGAAAAATTAGCGACACATGGGCAGCTGAGGCGACACGCGGTACAGTGCCAGAGCCATCGTCGAGATTGAGCAACGAACCTTGCTTCCAGGAACCGCCAAAGGCGCCGGAGTATGTGCGCTGGTAGAAATTCCAGGCCCTCCTTCGATACCAGGCCAATGTTGTTTCCAAGGGTGCGTATCGCAATGTCTACGAGCGGGCGCACTCTTCCCCCTCGAGGCTCCTGGTACTTCAGGGGTGCGGTGCGCGACCAGTCGAGGCTCCCAGGCGCTGATGGTAAACGGGCTGGCACGCTCCACTGCTTAATGGTCATACCGGAGAGGCTGTCGTACATTGCGGCATAATAAGATATATCGATCTCAAGAGATTGATGTTAAAGAGTGGCAGATGGGGTGAGAGGTGAGAGACCAAGCAGCTGGCAGTTGGTGATTCTCAGTCCCGAACCGTCGCAGCGGCAACCCGCAGGCGTTTGTCAGCGCCAAAAGCCATGTCCGCTGCGCCTGGAAACTGGAGCAAACTACAGCGCGGAAGGTGCGGAAGAGTTCTGGGATGCAGTAGATCACGCAAAAAAGGTTATATGGATTTATTCGAATTCTCGCTTTTTTGGAATTATGCTCAAGGCAGGAGAAACGAAATCAAAACACCTGACAATGGGGCAACTGCTTTCATGACCAAATCAACAGTTACGCGGAGATCCCACAAAACATAAACACCGAATATTCATCGTCACGCATTGATACACTCCAACACAAAATTTACAGCATAGGTTTCAAGTCATCGACAACCTTGAAGGGAGCCTCGGTCTTGCTCTTGATTTCGTCAACCGTTACACCGTCGGCGATTTCAATCAGGGTAAGGCCCTTGACAAAGTCGACGTCGAAGACACCCTGTAAAGCATTAGCGAAATGGAATGACGAAACTGAGTATATTCGCTTACGAGCTCAGTAATGATTCGCGAAACGCAAGCGCGTCCGGTCAGAGGGAAAGCGCACTGCTTCATAATCTTGGGGTTGCCCTTCTTGTCGGTGTGCTCCATGGTGACAACGACCTTGGTGGCAGATGGATTGCTGACGAGGTCCATGGCACCGCCAAATCCCTTGACCTTTCCGGGCAGCATCCAGTTGGCGAGGTCACCGCTGGCGCTGACCTGCATGGCACCAAGAATAGTAAGGTCGATTCGGCCACTGCGAATCATGCCGAAACTCTCGTCGCTGCCAAAGACGGCGGCGCCAGGGTTGAGCGTGACAGTCTCCTTGCCGGCGTTGATCAAATCGGCGTCCTCGGAGCCCTTCTTGGGGTAGGGGCCAAGACCGAGAATACCGTTCTCGGATTGAAGCTGAACCTCTACCTCGGGTCCAACAAAGCCGGGGGCGAGCATAGGCATACCGATACCCAGGTTGGCGTACATGCCGTTCTTGAACTCCTTGGCAGCACGGCGAACAATGCGCTCGCGCTTGGCGGCAGTCTCTCCGGTGCCGAGGGCGGCCTTGGCATTAGGGTCGTTCTCATCTTTGCTGAAGGTGTACTTTTCGATATTCTTGGGGGTAGTGCTCTGGATGACGCGCTTGACATAGATGCCGGGCAGGTGAACGGCCTCGGGAGAAATTTCGCCAGGCTCGACAATGTGCTCGGCCTCGACAATGGTAATCTTGGCATTACGACCCATGGCACCGTTGAAGTTGTTGGCAGCGAGACGGAACTGGCAGTTGCCGAGCTTATCGGCCTTGTAGGCCTTGACAAAGGCGTAATCGCCGGCAATGCTATGCTCCAGGAGGTAGGACTTGCCGTTGAAGACCTTGACGTCCTTGGGGTATGAGTATTCGTCGGGAGTTCCGTCGGCCTTGTTCTTGAGAGGTAGGTCTCCAGTCTGGACAACGGTGCCAAAGGCAGCGGGAGTGTAAAAGGCGGGGATACCCTTGCCGCCAGCAGCGCATCGCTCGGCGAGGGTGCCCTGGGGAGTCAGCTCGAGCTCGACCTCACCGGTCAGGTACATAGTCTCAAAGGTCTTATTCTCGCCAATGTAGCTGGCCACCATCTTCTTGACCTGCTTGCTCTTGAGAAGCTTGCCGAGACCGGAGTTGTCGGTACCAGCATTGTTGGAAACTGCGGTAAGGCCGACAATCTCGGGCTTCTCGAGAACTTGGTCAATCAGGGTATCGGGAACACCGCAAAGACCGAAGCCGCCGCAGAGAAGGGTGGCGTTGGGCTTCATGTCCTTGATGGCCTCGGCGGCGGAAGGAAGGACCTTGTTGATCTCGGCGCGACGGACCGTGGCGGAGAACTGTCTGGCAAAGACGGCTGTGGGCTGTGAGCGCAGGGGGTTAGTGGTCCAGAGCCGATTGCAGGTATACCTGTAGACCGAGTTGACTCACGTTGCTCGCGTGACGGGCAAAGGCACCCAAGGCGCGCATGCGCATGACGGTAGAAGGCATTCCGACAGATGTGAAGGGAGTGTCGGTGTGCTATGAATCTGGATTGCAGAAGGCTGTTCCCTCAGTCATGAAGGGAAGGAAGAAAGAATCCAGGTCAGAAAAGATTGGGTGTGGAAGCAAAGGAAGAGACAAAGCGCGCAAGGTGCGTAAGGTCATGCAGAGGGAAGTGATAGTTTGGGCGCGGCCGGAAAGTTGAGGGCTTTTGAACCGCAGCTGGCCGGGTAGGAACGCATCGTTCCGGGGTTGTCGGAGAAGCTGGGGAAGCACTATTACTATCAAATACAGTGGAGAGACTCGAGTTTGGGTGGCCATTTCAGCGGGCAAGGCGACTACCTAGGTAGTCAATTACAATGATGATCAAATAATTAGTTAATAAATTAAACTGAGGCCAGACAAACTAATAATGGCGGGACTGTTCCGCTTGCTCTGTCGACCGTCCAGCACAGCGTCCAGCGGAATGCGGGTACCTGCGCTTCTCATCTGTTTGCGGCCCAGGATGAAATGTACCCGGATATTTCAAGTACGAATGATTGAAGTTGTGCATTATTTTCGTAACTCGTCTCTGCGGAAGACGTCCTGCCACGAGCGGCATTTTTATTGTCAACATCCGCAAGTCCCGATTCAAGTCCCGGACCCTTTCCGTTCCCGCTTCCTCTTCTAGCGTACTTCCGCCCCTCTCTCATTTTCTTGTGCATTCCGACTTGTTCTCTGAACCGTACTGAACGGTAACTAAATAGTCCAGACTCCAGAGACAAGGATTCTCCGACGCTGAGTCGGCGCTGACTATGCTTACATAAGTCGTACATTAGCAATACCTTGCTCTTGGTCCGAGCATCGGACACGAGACTAATAAGGATTGTGCCAGCGTGTTTGGGGCCTGCCCCGGCCTGGTTCCGAATCGTACTTGGGCTGCTAAATATTTACGGAGTACTCGTCATTGAATGAGGCAAGCTGGCAAAAATAATAAACTCTCTGTGGCTTGCATTCTTTACTAGATTCCTGATTAGACATCGCACCAGAACCGAGGCCGAATTCACTAATAAATTATGTTATAATAAGATCGAGGCGGACAAATATGCCAGTTCTTATCCGAAATAAAATCTTGTGCGGGATTGATACTCCCGTCCTCATCCGACTACCCGAAGCCTTCAGAAATGCGCCTCACGACGTTACGAGTCAACGTGGCAATCATTCACAGTACCCTTGAGCAGCAATTGTAGCAGAGCACGGGTGAATATTCTTCTCTAGATGGAGAAACCCGTGATCATGCGTCAAATTCTTTTTAGCTTCTGTTACTGATATGGTTCCTTTGAAGCTTAGGTGGTCACGTCACTGTCCGGTGTGTGAGAAAAAACGACGCCTCTCTATTTGTGTACTTGGGACTTGAGACTCTTGTAGATAATATTTAATATTTTTTTCTACTAATTTCTTCTGAAATCCTTCGTCTTTTTCTTCTTCCTTATTTCTTTGTTTGATTCTTGTTCATAATTGACCCTTCTTTCACGACCCCTCGACTACTACATTGTTTATCAGCTTATCGCCCCGCAACCTTGGCTCTATCCGCCAAAAAAATCTAGGCGACAAAAAAAAGTTGCGCCGACGACAGCCTTCAACACCGCAACCTGGCGCAACACCATGGAGACTGGATCCAAGCGCCGTAAGCTCGACCATCAAGGTCAGGGTATTCTTCACAAGGGCTTGATAGATTTTGAGTCCCGCGACGCTACTCGACTGTCCGCCGCAAGCACTTTTGTGCTCAAAACCGACGAGCTACTCAAAGAGACCAAGCTCGATTACGCCGCTGCTTTCAAAGGCCTCGACAGCCAATTGCACAAAATAAAAGGCATCATAGACTCGATAAAGCCCCATGATGCTCAGCCTGTTCGTAGAAAATACGAGACTTGAGAGGAACTTTCGCTAACATCTGCCAGATTCACGACGCATCTATCAAGTTTGAAAAGAAGCATCGCATCACGATCCCCTACCCAGAACCGAAACCTACCCAAGACTCGAATTATAAGATAGCGTTCTCACCGCCAGCGCAATGCAACGTTGTTGGCAGCTTCGTCGGCAAGACGTTGACCAAGTCCCAAGAGCGCCTGGGAATCGACATGGTTGTCCAGATGCCCAAGACGCTTTTTCAAGACAAGGACTATCTCGATATGCGCTACTTTTACCGACGAGCATACTACATCGCGTACATTACCGCAACAATCAAAGCCGACCTCGACGACGAAATCGATATCCATTACGAGCTCCTTCATGAGAACCCTCTGCTTCCTATCCTCGTCCTTCGTCTGCCCCGGCAAGAAGCCGGAAAATCTTCCAAGAAATTTGCAAAGCACGATGCCCACATCAGAGTCATCCCATGTGCTCCCGAAGACTTGTTTCCCTGGTCGAAATTGACCCCAAATGCGACAAACATTCGAACCGACACGACAGATACAAGCAAATTGAGCCCGACGGGCACGCCATTCTACAATTCTACCCTCAATGCCGAGAGAACTTTCATCCAGTACCTCCGAGTCATTACAAACGCCAAAAATGAGTGCACAGCATTCGGAGACGCCTGTGTCCTTGGCAGAATTTGGCTTCAACAGCGAGGTTTTGGCAGCGCCATATCTCGGGGCGGCTTCGGACACTTTGAATGGGCAGCCATGGTTGCGCTGTTGCTCAAGACTGGCGGCAGAAACGGTGCCGCCGCTCTATCCATGTCTTTGAGCGCCACCGAGCTCTTCAAGGCGGCGCTTCAGTTCCTGTCCACGACAGACTTTACCAAGAAGGCGTTTGCGTTCAAGACGGCTGCCGAGTTCATCAAGGAGACAGGCCCCGTAATGTTCGACCCAATCCGACAGCTCAACCTTTTGTTTAAGATGACTCCTGGATCGGCAAACTACTTGCAGATATGCGCCAAGTCTACCACGGAGCTTCTCGCGGACGAGGCCTCCGAAAAGTTTGACTCGACCTTCATCACCAAAGTAGATGTGCCGCTGCAGGTGTTCGATGCTGTGCTCGAAATCAAGAACCCCAACCTTGCCAAGTACGCCGCTTCGCCCGATCGTCGAAGCGAAATCACAACCTTTGGTCTCGACGCCCATAGAGTCCTGCACAAGGCTTTTGGCAACCGCGCGCAACTAATCCACGTCCAGCTGCCGCCAAGGAAGCAGTGGAAGCTTGCCAGTACATGCCCGCCTGCCCCGGCTACTGTCTCTGTTGGTGTCATCTTTGAGCTGACACACATGAGCAGACAAATGGAGCATGGCCCGCCTGCGGAAGAGCAAAAGGACGCAGCCAGATTCCGTCAGTTTTGGGGTGAAAAGGCCGAGCTGCGTCGTTTCAAGGATGGTAGCATTTTGGAATGCGTTGAATGGACGAGCAAACTTCCTCTTGACATTTGCCGAGAAATTGCCCAGTACGCTCTGAGCCGCCACCTCAAGCTCGCTCAGAGCGATGTATGCGTTGTGGGCGAGAGTTTGGCCACCGCCATCAATATTTCAAATCTCGACAAGGCAGCATTCGATGCCGCGCGACGATCTTTCCAAACACTCGAGCACGATATCCGGAGTCTGGACGACTTGCCCCTGCAAATACGCCAGCTCTCTGCCGTCTCTGCCCTCGCTCGCTACGCGTCCGTCGAGGCGCCGCTGGTTGGCTTTCACAAGGACACGGTCGAGCCCATCGACGTCAATCTCTACTTTGAGCAGTCGAGCAAGTGGCCGGAAAACCTGACCGCCATCCAGGAAGCCAAGATTGAATTTCTCCTCGACATTGACCGTCGGCTCACGAGCGCGCACGACAACATCAAGACATATCTTGGCCGGGAAAACAAAGACATTGGCATCTTTAACCTCGCCTATCTCGACATATTGTATGACAGCGGCGCCGCGTTCCGTCTGCGCATCCACTGCGACCTCGAGGAGACGCTGCTCGAGCGCCAGGTGCAGAACAAGACCCTCGACCACCACGTGCGCGAAGAGGCTGAGCAGGCCGGTCTGCGCTTCCACTGGCTCTTCGACATCCTCCCCCTCCACACGCAGACCATTGCCACGTACTGCACGCGCCTGCCCGCGCTCTCCCCCACTATACGACTCGCCAAGGCCTGGTTCGCCGCGCACAAGCTCACCGGCCACGTCCGCCCCGAGCTCATCGAGCTCTTTGCCCTGCACGCCTTTCTGCAGCCGTACCCCTGGGCGGCGCCGTCCTCGGTCACCACGGGCTTCCTCCGCACGCTTGCGTTCTTGTCGCGGTGGGACTGGCGCGAGCAGCCGCTCGTCCTCGACACCGCCGAGGAGCTGACGGCGGACAAGCGCGGCGAAATCCAGCGCGCGCTGGAAACCTGGCGCCAGCGTGACCCCGGCATGAACCACGCCGTGCTCGTTGTCGCCACCTCGTACGACCGCTCCGGCCTCGCCTACACGCAAGACGGCCCCGGTAAGCTCGTCGCCGCGCGCATGACGCGCCTCGCCAAAGCCGCCTGCAAGCTGGTCCGCGACGTCGGCAGCCCGCCGCGCCTCGACGCCCGTCTGCTGTTCGAGCCCGCCCTTCACGACTTTGACGTGCTCATCCACCTTTCGAGCAAGGCGCTGCGGACGATTGCGCGTGACACGGGCAGTGACGCCGGTGCGCCGCGCGCCTCGCAGTTTCGTAACCTCGACGGCGCGGCGGGTCGGGCACCGCTGCCGGTGCGCGCGAGACCCGCGGCCGTGCTCGTCGAAGAGCTGCGGCGCGTGTACGAGGACACGCTGGTCTTCTTTCCAGGCGCCGATGACGACGACGCGACGATTGCGGCGTTGTGGAATCCGCGCCTGCAGCGGTCCAAGTTTCGCGCAGGCCTGCCGTACAACTTCTGCGCAGTGTCGAGCGAGGATGATGGTGATGAGAGCGGCGAGGATGATGTGGTCGAGGTGAATCGCAAGGCAGTGCTGCTGGAGATTGCGCGCATCGGCGGCGCGCTGATTAAAACGATTGAGGTGGTGGGCAAAGATGAAGAGTAATGTAGAACGAGGATGAAGAAAATCGCATTTACACGGTTAGCATAGTTTCATACAGTACATAGAACAACTATATAAATCATTCAAAGAAGTTATCACCATTCGTTCGAGAAGAATTTACATATTTCGAATACGAAAAAAGGTAAAAATCACTTCATTACCTCTCCTTACAACCTAGCATATGCAGGAACCCATCATCCACTCGAACAGGAACAGAAACAGCCAACCCCATCTTGATAAAAAGAACCACTTGGGCGGGTTCTCCATTTGAGCTCTATTCAAAAAAGAAATAAGAAAAATCAAGCGAAGAGCAACGCCGTGCCATGGTATAAAAAACAACATGCATATATACAACTTTAAAGAGCCAGGGACCCATCCCGCCTTGTCAACATTCTCTTTTACCCATAGCAAATGAAAAACAAAACCAGGCCGTGGTAGACCTCCAATACTGAAAATACTCGTCATAAAAGAAGCCGAAAAACAAAAACAGTAAAGATCTAGACTCACGCTATTTCTTGTCGCGCTTGTCCGCCTGCTGCGTCGAGTACGAGCAAAACTTGTCCTTGATGGCGACGACCTCGTACGTGCCCTCCTGCGAAGCCTTTATGACCTTGGAGTGCTCGTACGAGACTTCGTGGCGCGTCTCGAGGAGGACACTGCGGTGGCCCTTTTTCGCGTTTGAGCTGCGCGTGAAGGTAAACTCGAACGGCGGCGTTCCCCAAAACTCAAATAAAATGTCCACCTCGCCACCCTCGTGGATGTCGACGCGCGACTGCTGACCGCGGCTAATTTGCACGCTCGGCAGCGGGTGAATCGTCTTGGGCAGGTGCACCGCCGCGCGACACTCGCTGGCCTTGTCCGAGATGCGCGTGATGATAAAATCGCCGGGCTTCTCCGCGACACGACGGAAGCTCGTCGTTTGTGACTTGGCGTTCCACTTGCCGTTGAACTCGTAGTGGATGTCAAAGGGTGGCGTGCCCGATAGCGTGTAGGCAATGCGCTCGCCGACGCAATAGTCTCGACGCGACTCGAGCGGGTAGATGGACGGCGCATCAAAGAGCTGGATCTGGATCGACGGACCGCCTACCTCGTACTTTTGCTGGCAGCCACGGGCATCGCGTACGCGGCGGATACGCAGCTGCTGCGATCCTAGGCGCAGATGCTTTCTAGGAATCTGCATGGAGTAGGAGTTGGAATTGATAGACGGCACGTGGTACGTCTCTACCGGCAAGCCTGATTGATGCTTAATTTCCAGTTCAACAAAGAATGGCGCCACGCCAGTGAGTGTGATGGGAATCTTGTCCTCATGTTCCTGCTCTTCCATGCAAAACTTGAATGTTTGGCCAGGCTTGCTGAATGTGGCGGCTGGCTTCGCGTTGACACGCTGCTGTACGGTAAGCACCTTGGACTTCTGGTCCGCATTGTAGAGGTTGTCAGCGAGCCCGTGGAACTTGTACGTATACTCGCCAGCCTTGCCAGTGTCCATGGAAATGGCCGCTTTTGAGAGGGCGGCGTCAAACTCTCGGCGGCTTATCGCCTTGGATCCTTGGGGAGAGCGCTGATGAACTTCATACTCGACGTGGTACGGCGGTGAGCCTTGCAGTGCAACTTCGAAGCCATCTATGTCTCCTTCGCAAACCTCCTGCTTCACAAATACGCCGCCTGTCGCGCTGACGCTGTCCGTTTCAATGATGGAAATCTCCGGTCGAGGAAACCAGTCAACTTGGAACGTTGATCCAGCAGGCTCGACAGTACCGGGGCAGCGGTTGTCTTTGATGTCCAGAAGCTCGTACATGCCTCGGGATTTTACCACAATGAATCCATTGGGGCTATCAATCTTCTTGGTGATTGTTCCCGCGGAGTCATTGAGATTCCTGTAGGAAACGGTCCACGGCCCGTCTCCCTGAAGTCGGAGGGGAAGACGCAGCGGCGTATCCTCAACAGCCATAATGCTCTGTCTCTGCTCAATCAACCCAAAAGCAGCGCGCGGTCGTTGGCGGCGCACAATCAGCTTGACAGAGTCCTGCAAGAAAGTTCGACATCCTCGCTGATCTTGGATGCTGCTCAGCGCAAGATTGTACTCTCCGCCCTTAGTGAAGGTAGGTGTCTTGATCGTATACGCCTTGGAATTGAGATTGTTGACGCGCTCTGTTTTCCGCTTACCATCGTGCACAATTTCCCATTCGAGGTTGAATGGCGGCTCCCCGGTAAGGAGCACGTCAAGCTCAACGTTCGAATCCAGACAAGTATTGATTGTCTGGGAACCGTGCGCAATGACAGCGTGGGCGGCGGGTTTAACTTCTTGCTCAAGTATTTTATCCTGGCCGGTAAGAGGAATGTTGCGATATACACCATCGTCGATTGACTTGAACACATATTTCTGGCGACTGGCCTCCTGCGGAATAAGCTCCAGCTGGGAGCGCAGGCCGTCGACTCTGTGCGCCCGGGGTTCAACATGCTGGTCACTTCCAATAATATCATAGCGGACAGTAAAGGGTGGCGTGCCAACGAGATCCAGATTGACGCGCAATCCAATCGAGTTTCCGGCGCACTTGTCTGGGATATCTTCGGCACGGATAGAGAGGTGCGGCTCGAGGGGGTTCAGAAGGAGACAGGAGGAAGGTTCGTCAACTTCGCCTTCACATGATCCACTGGAAACAGAGGTGAGAGTGTAGAGACCTGGCGCAGAGACACTTGGCTTGTCGTTTGAATTTTTAGCTGAGTGACTGCCAAGAGTGAGCTTGTCGCCATGGTCACCATTGTTGGTGAGGGAGTCAATGGGAGAAAACTTCCATTGCACTTTGTAGTCTGTGTCTGGGGCGCCTCCATTCACCTGGAATGAGACTGGAAGCTGTGCTGGCCTGCCTTTGGCGACTTTCAATGCGTTTCGAAGATCGCAGCCTTGCATCTTGACTTTGGGACGTTCCTTGACGGCAAATTTTTGGACGAGGCCGCGAGTAACAGAGCGGTCGAGGTCGTCAACACTTTCGGCGTACTTGACGCTATTGCCAAAGGCGTCGTGGACTTCGTCGACCGAGTACTCCCACTCGCCAGAGGTAGCCATGGACTCGTTCAAACCGACGGTGACGCGAGCAGGACGGACCCAGGAGATGTCTTCGCCGCCGTCCGGGAGAACATCGGCAGCAGAGCCCAGAAGTGGCGAGCTGAAGCCGTCTGGCTGCAAACTCTGGAAATGGAAACCATGATTCTTGCCGTTGATTGTTCGGCTGTAGACAATTTTCAGAGGGGGCGTACCGTAAACCTCGAGAGACAGGTCGGACAAGTCACGGATGCAGCGCTGGGAAGAATCGGCCGTTATGATTTTCGCCTGCGGACAGGGCACGACATAGGTATCTTTGACACCGCGCTGAATCTCGAGCTTGTACTCGTCCAACACTTTGCCCAGCCGATACACACCGGGTCGCCTGACAGTGTAATCCCATTGAAAGCCGGCCGTATTAGGGTCAGCGCTTTGCTCTCGGATTTGTCTGGCCACCTTGTTGACATCGCGGTTGGGGACTTTGATTGTCTCTTCCTTGTTGCTGTCGAGGTCGATACGAATGAGCTCAATTTCGGCGGGGACAGTAGAGTTGAAGTAGATGGGCAGCACAACGCCTGTCTTGGACTTGGGAGCGATACAATAGGGTTTTTGCTCGGGATTAAGAATTGCAGAGCCCTCGGGAAGGATATTGATGATTTGCCTGCCCATAATTAAGGAATGGTTGTTGAGGATGCTGGAAACCTTGACGTTTTGCTCGGAAATGGACAATTCGCGGTCGTAGAGAACTTTGGCAATGCCGAGAAAAAAAGATTGCCATGGGAGCTAATGTTTGTTAGCAGGTACTTGATTGCGCGAAGAGGTGAACAGTCTCAACTCACGGGAATATTGAACATCAGCATGTAGTTGACGACTACGTGCGATAGGAACACGCCAGTTACGAGGACTTGTGAGAGCTCCAGCCATGGTATGCGGAGCTCTGGCAGTCCGAACAAAAAGGCAAAGTCGATAAAGATCCATTTAAAAAACAGCCACCAGGAGCTGTCGCCCTCTTCGATGACCTGGAGCCAGTCATAGAGCTTCCACGCCCATAGCAGGACGTAGATGGCAAAGGCGTAGAAACGCTGCTGGGGAGCGTCGAGAAGCGTCAGAGGTATTAGCGGCTGGCCAGCCTGGCTTTGCCTGGTAGCCTTTTCAGGGGCTATGGGGAGCGCAGCCGACCTGTTGAAGCTCGCCGTCGAGGATACGGAGCCAACCGAGCTGGGCGGTTGATCAAAGTTGCGTCGCAGAGCAGCGGTGCCGGGGGTCGAGGGAAACCCGGACCGCAGTCGAGGAGTTGCGCTCATCGCATTCCGTGGTATGCGGTGAAGCTTCTAGGGAGCATGTATAGAAGGCTGGAGTGTTTTGAGCGCGCGGAGGAGTGTTGTTGCGGACAGTATCGCCGTTGTTGTGTGGTTGCTGGAGAAGAAGGCGGCAGAAGGGACAACTTTTTCACGTCACGTAAACGCGGTGCTGGGCACAAACAGGCGAGTGCTGCTTGGGACAGCGGGTTCAGTGGGTTCTCAGGCGGCCACTGGTGGACCAGCGGGCGACTTATAGTGGATGTGGCCCCATGGGCACCGCTGGGAGAAAATTGGTGTGGGTATCCCCAAAGTACTGTGCTTTGCGCAGGGGTGTATCGTGCGTGCCAAAAAGCTGCCAGTGTACTTTGACTATACATCTTAGGTAGCTTCTGTTCGCGATGGGCTTCCAAGCAAAGCCGTGTTTATATCTCTCTTCTTGTTCTTTCACCAAGGCAGCATTGATTGTACCGGCACGCTACTATTCTGATATATGTTTTATTGGAGTCATCTACACATATTAATTCATATTTGAACAAATCAGGTAAGTTGCAAACGCCAATAAAATGCGCTGCTGTGCCAGCTGGCATCCAGCTCCAGCATGTCACAAGCACTCTCCGTTTGTGACTGCAAATTGATATTGCGTTGAGTCACGGAGTCCCCTTTATCTATTCTCCTTCACATTACCTTCTGCCGCGGTATGCTACCTCGTAAGGAAGCGCTCAAGAGAGAGCTTCCACCGACGGCATCCCCGTGGCAGTCGTGAACCACGGCCGAGAACAACGAGATAAAAAGTCATCACCAGTCCTTTCATCAGCATCCCTAACTACATACACCATTACAATGCATCTTCGCACGCGCCGCGTTGCTAATGAGCCGTCCGAACGGGATAGTCCGCCGGTCAGCGGTCCGCGTCGGTCAAAACGCCTCGAAAAGCCAGGCATCGTCGTCCGAGTCCGCAGCAAAAAGCCCGATGGCAAGACGGATCCTCGGACAATGAGTCTGCCGGACTCTGCAACCAGCAATAAGAGGCGCAATCCAAAACGCAAAGCCGCCGCCCCGCCCCAGAGCCATGTGCTCCCTGACAACCTGCTGGAGGAGGCCTTGAAGCCCCTCACGTCCGACGATATTGAGGACTGGGACGGGTGGATTGAACTGGAATCTGAACCAGTAAGCTTGAGTGCAGCATACAACATCGATCTCTGCTTACTCGATACCTGTCCAGGCATTTTTCAACATTATTTTGAGAGACCTTGGGATAAAAGACGTCAAGGTGCAGGAGCTGTTTACTCTCGACCAAGAATCGTTGGATATTCTACCGTGTGTCGCACTCAAACTTCCTTTTGAAACAGTCACCAACAGCTTCTAGGAAACCTGTATACGGCCTCATTTTTCTATTTCAGTATGCGCCGTCCCTTGACGATGATCAAGGAGAGAATGAGAGCGGACCAGTGTGGTTCGCAAATCAGGTTCGTTCATATCTCTCATCGTTCAACCGTATTCTAATCCTTGAAAGACCACTTCCAACGCATGTGCCACTGTCGCGCTGCTCAACATTGTCATGAACCACGCGGACATCGACCTCGGAAGCGAACTCAAAGCATTCAAGGCAGCCACAGCCGAGATGAGCACCGCAGTTCGAGGCTATAAGTTGGGCAGCAATAGGTTTATTCGAAAAACGCACAATTCTTTTGCGCGGCGCATGGACTGCCTGAACGCAGACTTGTTCTTGGAAAATGAGGCATCCGATGCCAAGTCGCGCAAACGCGCATTAGTGTCTCGTAGCACGTCTCGCAAGAAGAAACCCAAGAAGCGCAACAGCAGCGACTACGGCTACCACTTTATTGCCTATGTCCCGTCTGGGGGGTTCCTCTGGGAGCTGGACGGGTTACGCGGCAAACCTCGAAAGCTCGGTACGTGATGGCTTCTCGCAAAAGCAAAAGTAATCTGCTGACGTTCAGATTCAGGCAGCCTCGACGGCAACTGCTGGACGAATGTGGCTCGACCGCAGATCAAGGCTCGTATGCTGCAGTATGAGGAGAGTCAGCTGTCATTTAACCTGCTCTCCCTTTGCCAGAGTCCCATTCAAAAATACAGGAAATCGGTACTCAGCGCGGTGGCGGCTGTGCATTTCTTGGATACCCAGATGAAGATGCAGCACGGTGATGCCTACACTACCCTCGTTTCTGATAACGGCATGCAGCTCGATACTTACGATACTATACTGCTGGCGAATTATAATATAAAGCTAGACGACATTACAGGAGAACCAGTCCCCAGCCTCCTTGCATCAAGAGTGAGCGAGGGTAATCTCAGTGCCAGCGAGGCAGCAAGTCGAAGGTATGACCTCGTCATCGAAGCGCGCGCTGCCATGGGAGAGTATCGCGGTGAGGCCTCGGCCGCCATGGAGGACGAGGAGCGCGTGACGGCGCGAAAAAAGGATTACGGGAGCGCGCTGCATAAATGGATATCGAAATTAGCAGAAAAGGATGCCCTCGAAGACATAATCAAGCTGTCGTCGTAGTCAGCGTCGGCAGACTGGGTGTATTTGATAGACGTTTGTCGATGTTGATGTATTAATCTAAATGATGCCTTACATGCCAGCCCAGACTGCGTCGTTACACATTGCTGAAATTAATTCAAGTTGGTATCCTGGACTCAGCTGCTTCAGTCCTCGGCAGTCAAGCATGGGTATTCCTCGTCAATATTGGATATGAAGCGGCACTTTTCCCGGTCAAATCTCTTAAAGTACTTGCCCGCGAGCGGAAACATGCCCTCAGTCACCCGGGATTCGTCATCAATGACTCTCAGGTTCCCCGGAGCAATGACCTGTTCGTCTGTGCTGGAAGCGGCTCTGGACAAGAAAAAGCGCGTGTCAGTAATCTGGATTCGTCTGTCCTGAATGGCTGCAGGCACATACATGGTCTTGACGTAGAACCGTCTCCGATTATTGCTACTTTGCGTAGCGCTGTCGCCCTCCGAAGCGGCGTCAAAGGTGCCCCACGACTCCAGGTCCCACGACGCAGGCGGCACTTCGTAGAAACCAACGATGGCACCGAGCCACTGGTAGCGCTTGTGCACAAAGACCTGGCCGAGACGGAACGGGGCGACGCGGTACGCGGTCAGCTCGTTCTGGAAGGAGTCGGCCTGCGTCGGGTCCGGGCGACGGACAAACATGCCCCTGAGCCCCCAGCCGTGGTCCGGGGCGGCGGCGCGCTGGCTCTGCGCCAGCACGTACTTTGACATGATCCACTCGTCCTCGGGCCAGTCGCGCATGATGTGCCCCAGGAGCTGAATGCGGCGGTCCTGATACCGGCGCGTGTATGGCACCTGCAGGATGAGCAGCGCCCAGCGCGTCGCGTAGAGCGCCAGCTGCCGATTCAGGGCCGCGTGGCCGTGTAGCAGCTTGCTGAGTGATAGAGGATCGGCGCGGCGGGAGCCCGCGGCGTGGGACGCCTCAATGTTGTGCGCGGTTCGGCTGGTGATGGCAAAGACGGTGCCAGAGTTGCGCAAGCTCGCGACGGTCATGTCGGCGTGCGAGACGAGATGCTCCAACTTGTCGGCAGGTACCTCGCCATTGGTAGCAAATGGGTCTAGATACATTTGGTGCTCGTCTTGGCTAGGGTTCATGTCTAAATCATTGCCAGGCGGTGCAGTGACCACAACATGTACGCAGATAGGCGCCAAGAAGCATTCTGCACGTAGGCCGATTCTCTCGGCGATACAACAGTATATTGCGCAGGAGATGATTGGTATCGATTCGTGTTTTGGACCTCGCAGCGCCTGTCCGATGAAGCAGTTACGCAGGTTTCTATAATCCTGCCGTTGATCGTCCAACCCAGTAAGGTTATTTTCACGTATCCAACGGTTCAACGTCAAAGCTTTTTGCCTCGTGCTCATTTCGTCCCACTGAGGCTGATGTCTCATGAATAGTTTCGCGTAGGTATCTAGCAGCTGACTGGTCTGCGACAGGTAGCAGATTAGTGTCGGAGGTGTAGATTATTGGATGTGGAACGCACCTCTGTGAGATCACCGCGCTGATCGTGCAGAACAAAAAGATCAAAGGCGGCCAGCGAATGTTCCAAAGAAATTCTCATGCTGAGAGGGTCTGACCGTCTTGAATTGCTCACTTGGAACCATTGCTGAATGGCAATGCTCCGATGTATGCTGCCGAGAATGGCGCCTGCGTAGTGTCTGGGGATGTGTAAGCCAACTTTGCGAATGATATAGCAGCAATCTTACCTTACTGCCAACACATTCGGGTCATCATGGGAAGTGTGGCATTTTTCAAGGAGAAAATCCTTGGCATCGTAGCCGTACTGGCAGATCTGTTGCATGCCCGCGATGCGATCGGCCCTGGTAGCAACAACGCGATGAAAGATGCGTCCAATTGATGCATTTTGCTTTTGGCGCATTAGAAACAAGGCTTTCCAGTTTGTCGCAGATGCGTTTCTCTCTCGAAGAAGTTCCAACTCATGTTCGGGCTGCCAGTATTGGAAAGTCGCGAAACAGTGGTACCTCCACAACAGAGGCTGGCTTGCTAACTGTTGTACCCTGCGCGAAACTCTTTGCAGGCCATCCAAATTATCCAATGGCGATGCATATTGAAACACCTGCTCTATGATATCATCTGGAAGTATATCCAAAGACACACGAGCTGCAAGTCCGTTACTGCTGTGCTTCGTCATCTTGTATGACGAAACAGATCCGTAGACGTACGACGAAGATCCCGAGAAGGACGAAGTGGGGGAGCGATGCACATAAATGATAAATCTGTCACAGTGCAAATGCCGTCACCGCCAGATATCACACGCCACGGCTGCCTGCATCGGTCATCAGAAGAATTGGTGGAATCATACAGCTGAGATGGACTGTGACAGGAGCCAGAAGCGAGCAATGGCAATTAATCATCAGTGATATCCGAAAAAGCCCCAACACTTCCTGGCAAACAAAGTGGTGCTTATCATTAACAACTCCGGAATGAGCTACAGCGCACGAAATAGTTAAGTGGGTAGTCAGGTACTGTATTGGCTTTCCATTGGCTGCTGTGACAAGCTGGGAGCTAGGCCCAAAGCGGGCAAAGAGTAAACAACACAAACGCGTACCTTGACTTGACTGACGGACCAAGGAATTATCGATAGACTCTATTGTCTACTTACATTGGCGCGCGCAGAACTTGTCGTCTTGCAATTAAGCTTGCAAGAATTTGTTTAAGCGTTGTTTCATTCTACCTTGCTCCTGTAACCAGCCTCGCCGCAATTATTGTTTTTGTTTTGCCTTTACACCACTCAGCTGCTCGACAAATACTCGACTCTAGCATCATCGCCGCCATGGTGCAAGGCGGCTACGGTGGTGCCCTCGACACCCCGAGGTCCAACATTGGAGATGCCACCTACCTCAGTCGAGCGCCAGATTTTGCTGATATCTCACAAGAGGCTTCTTTTCACTCGCCACAGAAGGACAGTGGGAATATTCTGCAGCAGCTGCGTAATAAACGCTCCAATGGCGTCAGCATCAGAACACCTCGCCGTGATCCCCTGACAGACCGGAACAACTTGCCGCCCAGCATAGGCGGCGCCGAATTTACACCGCTGCTCAAATCGGCGACGAGAAACAGCGGTCGCCGCCGAGGAGGCAAGGAGAATGGCGCTATGAGCCTGACGCCCAACCTGAGCCGCATCGACGAAAACGACTTGACGCCAGTGCCACGAACGGACGCGTCCATATACTCGTCGTCACGGAACCAATCATATCTCGACCACACGATCCCGCAGATCGACAGTAGTAGCGTTACTTCGACACCCCTTGCGATGACTTCAAGACGTGGTGGTGACAAGGGTCCGTTGCAAGACGGCAACCAGCTTTCGCTCCGAGAACAAGAAAACGTCATTGACAAGATTGAAAAGGAGAATTTCGGACTCAAGCTCAAGATTCATTTTCTGGAGGAAGCCCTTCGTAAAGCCGGCCCTGGCTTCAATGAAGCAGCTCTGAAGGAAAATACCGAGTTGAAGGTAGACAAGGTTACCATGCAAAGAGAGTTCCATCGCTACAAAAAGCTTCTCACAACAGCGGAGCGGGAGCTGGAAGGATGCCGACAGCAAATACTCGAATTGCAGAGCAGAGCGCCTCACGGCCGGGAGGACGATGGTCTCCGCGCCGAAATGGAAACGTTGCAGCAACAACTGGAAGACAAGGAAGAAGATGTTCGCGGATTGCATCGTCAACTTGCCGCGAGTCAAGGCAACCAAGAGCAGCTGGAGAAGCTGCGGGATAACATCGAAGACCTGGAAGCGGATCTTCGAGATAAAGATCGCCAATTAACAGAGAGAGAAGACGAAGCTGAGGATCTAAAAGACAAAATCGAAGAGGCGGAAGCAAGGGCCATTGATGCAGAGAAAAGGGCCAAGGAGGCCGAGGAAAATGACCAGGGCGAAGACGAGCTTGAAGAAGCAAAAGAAACGATTCAGGACCTGGAGCAGAACATTCGCCGTCTAGAGGAGCAAGTCGACGAACTCAACGAGAAACTTGAAGCAGCTGCTACTGAAAAAGACCGAGCCGAGCGAGACTTGGAGGAGCTTCAAGAAGAAATGGCCAACAAGTCTGTTGTTTCTAAGGGTCTCTCTCGACAGATAGACGAGAGAGTCACTCGACTGCAGGATGAGCTTGACAAGGCCGGTGAAGACTACGCTACACTGGAGAAGGAATACACAGAGGCCAATGGCGAAATCGACGAGCTCAAGGCCAGGGTTAATCAGCTGGAACGTGAGCAGGCAACCATGCGACAAGGAAACCCGGAAATGGAGGCCAGGATTTTGGGGCTCGAAGTCGAGCTGCAAGCTCAGATAGACGAAAAGGACTTGATTCAGACGCGACACGATACTCTGACTGCAGACTCAGCATCGCTTCAACGACACGTGCAGCGTCTGCAAAGAGAGGTCGAGGACCTCGAGAGCAACGTAGCCAAGGAAAGAGAGTATGCTGTTGAGATTGAAAAAGACCTTCGCGGACAATATGAAGAGGAACTCGAACGCCTCAATGACGTCGTTTCCGACTTGCAGGCTGAGATACGCGAAAAAGATGATATATACGACAACGACAGCGAGAAATGGGAGACGGAGAAGCAAACTTTGGAGGCTGAGCGAAATCGTGCGGAAGAAAAAGCTGCTGGACTTGAAAGAATAATTGACCGTCTGCGCGAAGCGGAAGGATCTCTGTCCGATAAAGGATCCAGACTCCAGGATGGCCTGAAGATGGAAGAAGAGCGACATCGCAGCGAAGAGGCACTCATGACAAGGCAAATAGACGATCTCCAGGATGCTCTGGAGACTCGGCAGAAAATGTTGGGTGATCTCCGAGGCGAGCTCTCTACCGTGCGCGATGATTTGAGACAGGCACAGGTCGACTATCAGGCTCAAGTAAACAAGGTGATATCTTTAGAGGGTCAAGTTGAGGCGCTCCGTAATAGGCCACCCGTCATGACCACACCTGCTCGTCGTGAGGGCGAGGCTCTGAAGCGTGAGTGTGAGAGTCTGCGCGAGCAGCTTCGCACACTGCGCTCAAGCACTGAAGGATCTCGCGGCGCTGCTGAAGCCACTCCCGTGCGTGGCTCGCAAACGCCAACGCGCCTCAAATGGCAGCTTACAGATGCTACCACCAAGCTTGACAAGGTGTCCTCGGAAAAGAGGTCTCTCGAAGACAACTTGGCCTCGATGCGGGCTGAGCTCCGCAATACTCAGACTTCGCTGGCCGAGGTCAAGGCTGAGCGTGATGAGCTAGATGGCCAGCTGCGGCGAGCAAAGCTCCACGACAACGACACGCTTCGCGTGGACCAAGAACGTCTCGATCTGCGCACTGCCAAGCTGAAGCTCGACGGCGAGGTGCGCCGCCTGCGCGACGAGAACAAGGCTCTGTCGGAACAGCGACAGTCTGTAGAGCAGTCGCTTGAAAGCGAAATTGAAAAAGCCGCGATTGAGGAGGATAGGCTGAACCAGGAAATCATGCAGCTCCAGACCAAGCTGCGACAGGCGTCCTCTACAGAGACTGCAGAAAATTCTACGACCCGCCGTGCGATCCGTGATTTGGAACGTCGCGTGGAGGATTATCAGGCACAGCTAGCCTCTGCGCAGGCCCTCCTCGACGGCGACGGCAGCAGCGAGGTGTCCATTATCCGACGCGACCTGACGAGCGCGCGCCAAAAGGAAGTCGAGTTCCTGCAGCGCGAGGCGGCCAGCAAGGACGTCATCAAGAGCCTGCGGCGTGAGGTGGCGGATCTGGAGAGCAAGCTCCACCACCACCAGGTCTCGCGCATGGCGGGCTCGCCCAACGGCAGCCAAACGGCCAACGCGACGTACGGCGGGTCGCAGGTCGTCATGGCCGAGGAGCTTCAGCAGCAGCTCGACGACGCAGAGGACCAGCGCGTGGTGCTCGAGGAGTTTCTCGAGGAGGCGCGGCAGCAGGCCGAGGAGACGGCCGCCGAGCACGCGCAGGCCCTGCAGCGTCTGCAGCACCAGCTCGACAAGGCGCTGCGCGACCGCGACGCCGCGGCCGCCGCTTCCGCATCACCATCCTCTAAGACCAAAGATAGCCGCAGCAGCAGCAAAGAGGCACGGCACCTACGGAAAACGCAAGCAGAGATTGACAACCTGGAGCACGACGTGCGGCAGCAGCAAGCGCTCATCGAAGGCCTTGTGGCTTCAGAGGTGGCGCTCCGGCGTAAACTAGAGCGCACGCGCAGCGAGCGGGCCGCGTATCGCGTCAGCGCGGAGAAGCTGCAGCGCGATGTGGCGGGTCTGCGGCGCGGGACGGGTCTCGTCGAGGCGGAGACGGCGCTCGAGACGCTGGTGCGCGCGGCGGATGGCGCGGCGGAGCGTCATCGTAAAGAGCTCCGGGGTTTGGTCATGCAGATGGACTGGATGCAGGCGCGATGGGAGCGCGAGGCGGCGATGCGCACCGATGCGGCGTACGCCAAGAAGTTTATCCAGCTACAACTGGACATTTCCACCGCATGGTATGTTCTCTTCCTCTCCCCCTCAACTCCTCTCGCATATCCTTCTTCTCGCGTATGGTATACTGACAGTTTTTTCCCCCACAGTAACAAGGCTCAACTCCGCGAACTCGAGCATATTCGCACCAAGATCCTGCACTCGCGCGCACCCCTCCCCGCCCCATCCTCCCCCGAGCACCGCAACAAGCCCACGCTGCGGACGTTTATCGTGCTGGCGCGCTTCGTGGCGCGTATGCGCCTCTCGGCGCGCAAATGGGCCGCGCAGGAAGAGGTCCGCAGGAAGCTGGTGGCGGCGACGGAGGAGAGGCGCAAGGCGAAGAGGGGGAGGGGGTTGAAGGTGGTGCGCGTGGATGAGGGTGAGGACGGTGTTGCGGCGTAAAGGTTGTTGGATTTGGGACAAATTGGAAGCATGATGCAAGGATGGCGTTTTGAATGACTGACTTGTCGGGTATGATGATTTTTATCATGGCTGGAGCGTTTATTTCCTTTAACTATCACGCATATATATAAATCAAGATGTGGATTCTCTTTATTCTTGCTCTTCCTGGTTATATCTTGTTTATTACGTTTGACTTTGTCTTATTTAATACACTGTATTCGATTCGGCTTCTTCTTCTTCTTAATATTCGCTTTCGTTTTGTTTTCGAATCGTTGTCCTGATTCGTTCTGTTCACATCATCTCCATGAAGCGCTGTTCAAGATCATATATTAACCATGATAACTTGATGCCTTTACCTATGCCCGCTTTGATGGACGCTGTCCAGCCTCACCCCCTCTCTGCACCTGCACAACTTTAAAACAGCCAAAAAGAGCAAAAACACAAACAGCCTGCTGAATGATAGTCCCAAGGTATATCGATAGAAAAACAACCATGTTTGAATACCCAAAAATTTACCCGTCAGTACCAGAAGAGAAAGAAAAATTGCAAAAGGGCACTCGCTCGACAGCTGGTGACAGGCTGCGCCGACGCTGAGCTGCCCGGGTACGGCATAAACGAGACAGGCTCCAGGCCGCATCTGGTTGTTTACATGACAAAGAGGAGATCCGTGTCTATTGAGGCGCTGGTCAGTATATTGACGCAGCAGGGGGGGGGCTAGATTGGTGTACCTAGAGGGTGGCTGCAGGACAACTGAGGCTTTTGCGTGTATCGCGTAGACAGTTCATCACGGAGGCTGTTGAGCAGCTGGACGTAACTCTGTTGGGGGTTCTTCTTGAGCGAGGTGATGAAAGCCCAAGACATGGCACCGGTGGCCTGGAGGCCGATACTGGCGTCGGCACTGGCAAGTTGTTAGCTTGATACATGGTGGGCATCAGCACGTCGACGTACGAAGTTTGGTCATCCTTGCTGCCGGACCACATGACGACATCGGCAGGAGAAGTCTTGGTGGCAAGGGCACGACTGTGCGCCTCCTCGCCGCTGGTTGCCTTTTTGAAAAGGCTAACAATCTGGCTGCCCATGCCACCAAGATCACCCTGGCTGTACGAGGAGATAACACCGAGCAGACCCTGGCCCGCTTCTTTGGCCAGGTTAGGTTCCTTGAGAATACCCTGGGTCGAGTAGATGTAGGGCAAATCCAGCGCGGTGCCGGAATGGCAGGAATCAAAAATGGCCGTCAATCGTACGCCACCGCAGAGAGGAGAAACCATTATACGATGCATTTCATCGTCGGTAATGTGTCCATGCTGGCGAAAATCCACGGGATAAATGACTTCGTCGTAGCCATCTGGCTCATCGCCGTCGAGATCCTTAGTTTGGCCGCCGTGACCTGTGCACATTAGTACTTGCAACATGGAATCGAGGCGGCAGTCATACCAGAATAGTGAAAGAAGAGGGAATCGTTGGGGCGCGCGTCCTTGACAAGCCAGTGCATGGCTCGCAGAATATTTTGCTTGGTGGGCTGGCTCATGGGATTCTGCTGGTCGTCGGTCAGAATGACCATGTCTTCACGTCTGTAGCCAAAGTGCTCGGCGAGATACGACGTCATGTTGCGGACGTCGTTGATGCAGCCGCGCAGCTGACCGCGCTGGCCAAAGTAGTTGATGCCGATGAGGAGAGCCTTGCGCCGGCCAGTGCATTGCGAGTACTTGAACGAGTAGCTCTGGGGAGCGCCGCTTCCAAAGTGCTGGGGTGTGCTCGGGGGAGCCTGGACGGTGTCCTGGCGGCCTTGCTGGAGGCCGTGTTGATGGTGGGGAGAGGGTGCGGCGCCTATCGACAAGTTAGCTCAGACACTCGGAGGGCAGAGCTTTGCGGATTTGAGCTGACCAGGGCGGGCACCATATGGCGGCTGGCCGGGCATTTGCTGTTGATATTGGTGCGGGCTGGAGTTAGGCTGTTGATATTGGTGTGGGCTGGAGTTAGGCTGTTGATATTGATGTGGGCTGGAGTTTGGCTGTTGGTATTGGTGAGGGCTGGAGTTTGGCTGTTGATATGGGTGCGGGCTGGAGTTCGGCTGTTGATATTGGTGAGGGCTGGAATTAGGCTGTTGATATGGGTGCGGGCTGGAGTTATGCTGCTGCGGCTGCGGGGTTCGTCAGTACTTGGGCGACGAAGCGTGATGAGGGCGCATTCGCTCAATGCGGGGGAGGGTTCGTACTGGGTAAGCGAATTGTTGCTGCTGCAGCTGTGCCTGCTGGTAGTAGGCATGCTGGGGTGAGGGATGACCCTGATTCGGGTACGGCTGAGGTGATTGTTGGAGGGGCCTAATGGATGCGACGAAGCAGAGCAGTTGTAAGTCAGCCGAGAGAAGTAGGATGTGGCGGGTGAAACGGGGGGGGATGAGATTGGAGGAGCATACGCGTAGGATGCGCCCTGGTAGGGCGGCTGCTGTTGCTGGTGCATGGGCGGAGAGGCGCCGTACTGCGGGCGGCCGTGGCCTTGGTAGCTGGACATGGCTGGGAGGACGGATTCGGCGAGGCGGCACGCAGGTAACAGGCGGCTGGCGGCTGGCGGTTTGGAGCGGGCGGTTCGGAGGTGGCAGAATCGATGCAGATTTGATGCAGAATTGATGCAGAATTAAGATGCCGTGAAGGGAGGGGCGGACGAGGTCGAAGTTCGAATTGGCGATTGGGTGGAATCAGGAGGCGGGGACTCAACGAGCGAGCGAGGTGGACGGGGTGAGACAGCAGGCCGGCATGAAGCTTTTTATGATGAAAGGCTGGGGATGGGAAAGCAGGTCGGGTTGGCGGAGGAAGGTGCGGGTGGAGGGGCCGGGATGGCGAGCGGTGCGGTGATTGTCTTGGATGTGGTGATTGTGGTGGTGGTGTGGTGAATTGGTGGTGTGGTTGTGGTTGGGGTTGGGATTGGACAGAGTGAATGTAGATGACAATGGGAGAGCAAGGCAGATAAATATCTTTGGTAGGGCCTAGATACGCCAGAGGTGAATTGGTTAGCAAAGCAATCGGTAGGTAGATAAATAGTAGGTAGAAGAGAAGTCAAGGTCCCAGGTTGGCAAGGTATGGCGGACGGGGCAGGAACGGTACCTCTTTTCACTAGCGGAGAAGCCTCTGTCGGCGTGTACCTGCACTGCACTGCAACCTTGGCGCTCGTCTGCAAGGTGTTGTTTTGGCCAATCAAAAATGAGATTGTATTGGCGTAATTGTTGCTGATGATGAGTTGTCCCAAGGATTTCAACAAATCTCGGTAACCCCCCTGTTGTTGATCTGCGTAGATTGCGCGGTTAGCGTTGAAGGGGTTCAGCCGACATTGTCCACCTATGCACCGCAATTGAGGCGCGGACTTGTTTCTTTTTTGCGCAGCAGCAAAGACCAGTTTGTTGGTGTGGCTTGTGGGGTCCAGTGGCAACGGCTGGTCTTGCTCGGTCCGGCTAGCCCAGCAAGCATCGCTCCAACTTCAGCTCAGTAGGTCCTGCGACGACTTGATTGTTTTTCTCCTTTCTGGAAAAGGCTAGCTTCCGAAAGATTCTTCTTCGTTTTTCTGGCGCCTGCCGCTAGCTTGCAATGCAGAACACCGCCGCCGCCGCCGCATTGCCTCGTGTGCTTGGAGACTGGTGAAGCTGGTGGGGTGCATCCATGACATCATGTGACTATCGGGTGGTGGTGTTTGTTTGTTCATCATGTATCGTGTGGTGGTTTTGGGCATGTATCAAGATGTGCATTTCTAGGTAAATTACTTACTCGTGTGCTGGCCTGATAATTCTCCAACGGTCCAGAGAGCGGGTCGTTGTCGTACAA
Organism: Beauveria scarabaeidicola; assembly: GCA_037289395.1. Taxonomy (NCBI): domain Eukaryota; kingdom Fungi; phylum Ascomycota; class Sordariomycetes; order Hypocreales; family Cordycipitaceae; genus Beauveria; species Beauveria scarabaeidicola. The sequence goes on along the minus strand of JAEIJG010000057.1, from coordinate 29,498 downwards.
AAACACAAAATCTCCCCTCGGTCCAGAAAAGGACCCGTCCACCATCTATATATCTAGTCCGGGCCCATGTCCATGCCCATGTGGATGACCCCTCCCCTCTCAGTCAACTGCAGTCTGCAGACTGCAGTCATCATCCTCTCGTGTATTTCCTGCATCATGCCCCATGTATGACCACCAACCTAAGCGCCCATCACCGCCACAATATGCTGCTTCCACGCTGTTGATTTACCCACTAAAAAAGGACATGCCGGCAGAACCCAAGCACGACGACACCATGAAGAGTGCAGCCGGTGGATGGGAATATTGGCATATCCAGCGTGAGACGACGGGAATTATAGCCTGGCCATATTCCCAGGCATTGTTGCATTGTTGCATTTATTGCATAACCTCTTCCACCCTGCTAGCCAGCCAATGATTGAAATTCACCAAATTGACTAATAAGTATCTGACACGTTTGGTTGCCGACCGACTACCATCATCACCCTTACCGGCTTTCTTTTCCTTCTATTCAATCTAGCTCTCTTCGATTTTTCCCACTCATCACATCGTGTGTCCCCAGTCATTCTATAAATGTTCCCTTTTACAGATTACCCTGTCAACTGTTCCAGAATTGCCAGCACATCACATCAAAAGCAACGGTCCACTGCCATGCTCAAGTTACCCCCACCACAGTGCATCTATCGGATCTCCCGATGAAGCACTTGCATGGGTCAAGCAAACCAGCCATCAGCCATTTCCATCATGCTTCATTTTGACTGGTTCTAGCTGCTGCAAAATGACTGGATGACGGACTGCGCGATGCAGCATCTGCCGTCTGTCTGCACAATGCGCCAGATGAGCTTCATTCTTCTCACATCTCTGTTTCTCACATACCATCGTTCTAGAGACGGAACAAGTCTCGGGCTTGGATGTCTTAACCCTCTTGCCTTCCTCGTACTGCTCCATCATCACACGACAGCGCACGTTAGCAGCCCAATTCACCATGGCCTAGTCAGATGCGTATACATGCGAGCACCTGCTCTTGGTCCTTTTCTTCTCGATAGAGTTTTGATCGCACGCCCGATGACCTGTGCCACCACACCACCACCGGCTGCCGCTTGTCAGGAGCAACACGTCTGCACGCAGCAGTACATGCACGCGTCTTGGCAGCGACCAGCGCTCCTCGCGCGAGAACCATGGACTGGTTGGGTACAACTAAAAAACTGGCCAGTTAGCGTCATGCCTGCTTCACGATCTTGGCAAAGGATATCTCGGCGCAAATTCGCAAAAAATGTGTCAAAGCTCGCTTGTCAACACCAGGCAAAATATGGGGAGCATGTAGAAGCCTCACTGTTGGCGACATCCATGCCAAGCTAGCTTGCTAACTGAGCCTCGGGGTAGAATAGCACGACTTCCGATTCTCGAGAGGCCTCACAAAGGGCTTGGTAATGATGAATCCGTTTTTTTTTCCCTTTGCTCTCCATTTCCAGATAATGGCCCGACTAGTTCCATCTCGACGGCTTCTGGGTACCTATGCGTTAGAGTTTGCTGTCCCCGTCGAGAGGGCTGAGCAGACGCCGTGTCGTCGGCGGTTCCGGAGCGCATGCACGCTGAAATGCAGCCACTGACGCCGGTTTTTTCCTGTGGCACGGAACAAATGCAGCCGAAGCATTATCCAGCCATTGATGTTGTCCATGTCGTCTTTTACATTAGTTTTGTGTTTTTGCCCTTTTTTTTTCTTCTGGTCGATTAGTTGGCCCTTTGCAGTTTATTGAGCCCGCGGCCAGATGGCACAGGCCCTGACTGAATCGTACGTGCAAGCTTTTTGTCACCCGTACCATACGTTTCATTGTACCAAGGTAGGCACTTGCACGGCGCTACCAGTAGGAAGGAGCCAATAGCTTTGTCAATGGAAAATTCCAAGTACCGCGCTTAAAATCCACCGTACCCCGAGTCAAGTCTCAACCCGTCGTGCCCTTCTGGCCCGCGGCGGCCCCATGAGTCCATGACACAGCTGAGCAGGGAGGGATCCAGCCAAGTACGGACAAGTTGGCATCAATTTGTCGCTTCTCGTTCGCCTAGCTCTTTTGCGCTAGTTAGCGTCGCCTTTGTCGGTTCATCCGGATGACTGCTGATGCTTGCTATTGTTGCTTTTTACGCATGCCCTCTTCTCCCCATGTCGGGGATTGCTTTTTGTGTTTTTGCCACCACAAAATGAACGCCCAGATGCGTTCGTATCGTAGCCTCAGGCTCCACGCAATCTACCCCTGCCAGACGCTGGGTTTCACGCAGCCTTGCATACCGAATCACCAGACTTTGCCGTGTGCAAACCCTGCCTTGCCATGCCGCTGTCCGCCTTGCAGGGGGCATGTAGGGCCTTGATTTGCAAATGACGATGGGTCTCAAGTCCGACCGACCGGGAAAACCAAAGTCACGCAGCCCAAGGATCTGGTCGAGGCGCCAACGCGTCACTGGAGAAGAGGCCTCTCAGGCCCGTCTTTTGTCGTCTGGATCACGATCCGCGAATGAGAGCTTTTGCCCTAGTTAGGCATTCTTGTTTCCTGTTATTGCCGTGCCCCAATGCAGCTCGACGCCACGGAGCAGTCGTTGCATCAATGTCTTCTCGTGCATGTAAAGTGACTGGAGAATGTGCTTGATTGCGCATCGCCTTCCATTGTTTGTTGTGCAACCGCCGGCGATTCGAACAAGACAACTAACTACCTACTAAACTGCCTACCAATACCACTCTCAATGGTCACACCAGCTCGTCCGACGGCTCGATGCAGTCAGTGCCAGAAAAAAGTTTCGCAAGTGTGACAACATGCTTCCTCTTCTGCACCACCAATTTAATCCGCTGACACATTTCTTCCGCTTACTTTTTTTTTTTTGGTAAACGCTCGTTTGCTTCAACTGCGTCGTGTTTGTCTGCATATTCTCGCAGCCAGCCCGTGCCTACCTACGTAGCGGGGCGGAAAAGCTGACTGCGGGAGAGACTGAATCTGACAGTGGCGGCTGCCCAGCTGCCTTCACATGCGGCGTGAATTGGGCCTCCAACGACCACCGTGAATTAGGCTCGTCTACTCTCTCACCTAGTACGCTCCTTCATTCATAAGACACAGTGGTCCTTTCATCTCCACAATCGATTTCTCAATTTGACGCTCGGCTGCTGTTGTTGGTAGTGCTCTTCAAGCTTCTATCCTTCCTCTCGCTTCCTTCACTCAATCCAAGAGACCACTCCCCTCCCAAACGCTCGTGAAGCGCGTTTCTTTGCTTGAGTCTCACATCGCCTTCGACCCCCAAATCCCGCAAAGATGGCGACACCGTTCCAAGAGCCACCGGCAGAAGCCGACTTCGGACCCATCCCCGCGACCAAGGAGAATGTCGAGAGCCTTTGGGCCCTGACACACTCGCACCCTCGGCTGCAAAAGGCCGGCTACGTCCTCTGGCAGCTCGGCCAGTCCGATCTCGACAAGAAGAAGCGATGCGAGCGGTGCACCAAAGGTACGCCACTTCACCCCCCCTGCGCTCCCCCAAGACGCAACCGAGCAGGACTTCACCCCCCTCCTCTCACCCAAGACGGACCGGAACAGGATCGCTAAGTAAAGGAATAAACTAGTCATCCGTAAAGGCCGCGAGCGGCAAAAGTCGAGAGCGGAGAGCGTCAAGGTTGCTCCGGGCGTGGCGCAGCAGATTGGGACCGATGCCTACCCACGTCCGGGCAGAGGGCCGAGACAGGCGAGCGTGCCGGCGCACACGAGATTCATGTCGACGCAGGCCGGCCCCGGGGTCGCTGACATGGCCGTCATGATGCGTGACATGAAGCTGGAAACCCCAGACGGCAAGAACCCTAGTCCGCCAATGGATTGCAGATATCACCCCGGCCGCATCCAGTCCAGGGTCAGTCTTTCTCGTCTCTCTCCGCATTGCATCTCATACTAACACGAGGCGCGCTTGTAGCTATGGACCTGCTGCGGCCGCAGCATGGCCGGCGCGCCTTGCGCCGCCGAGCAATCCCACACCACGCGCGTCTACCGCCGCGACGAGCTCGAGCGCAACTGGGCCTACTTTCCCACCCCGCCCGCCTCTCCCACCTCCTCGCAGGACCACGTCGCCGCCGTGGCACTCGACTGCGAAATGGGCACCGCCGCGTCTGGCGAGTCGGAGCTCATCCGCGTGTCCGCCGTTGACCTCTTCACGCGGCGCGTGCTCGTCGACAGCCTCGTGTGGCCCGACGTCCGCATGGCGCACTACAACACGCGCTTCTCGGGCGTTTCGCGGCCGGCCATGGACGCGGCGCGCCGGGCCGGGCGTGCACTTGCGGGGCGTGCCGCCGCCCGGGAAGCCCTCTGGCGGTTCGTCGGCCCAAACACGGTCGTCGTCGGGCATTCGGCCAATTCGGACCTCACCGCGCTGCGCTGGATTCATCCGCTAGTCGTGGACACGCTGCTGCTGGAGATGCGCATCCAGGAGCGGCCGCAGAGCAAAAACGAAGAGTGCGAGCAGGAGGAAGAGGGGGAGGAGCAGCAGCAGCAGCAGCAGCAGGCGGTGGGGGAGGAGCAGCAGCAGCAGCAGCAGGCGGTGGTGGTCAAGGAGGACAAGGCCAAGTACCCCGGGCTCTCGCTCAAGGCCCTGGCAAAGGAGCGGCTGAAGCGCGAAATTCAGATCAAGGGGCAGGGCCACGACAGTCTGGAGGATACGCTCGCGACGCGGGATCTTTGCCTGTGGCACATGGTCAACAAGCCCGAGCCTCCCATCATCTCCTTTTGAGGACTTGGTCTGGATATGTTATTCAAGGTCGTTTGTCTTTTATGTGTAGGCAAGAAGCATATATTACATAGGTGCTCCGTCGAGCATAATTCAAGGCTTTGTCGATCGAGCATGTCTTTACGATCCAAGTATGAGACGCGAGAAACTTCTCTGTTTTTGGTCTTGCTCTTGGTCTTCACAGCGAACTACGAGACAGATGTTGATAGCGAATGTAGTCTTATTTCTATATTCGCGCTTATGCCAAATGGCTCTATGAATAACCAGAATCTGAGCTTTTCTCGCTTTCCAAAAAGGATGCGTAATGATGATTGCCAATGATAACCTCAAAAATCAAATAAGGAACGAACAATGACAGTATGAATGAATCAAGAAGAGTGTTGATTCGCATGTTTGTTGCCCCAGGCATATGCTCCGTATACTGTGTTGCAGAATATAATGTCTCGAATCCATCGAAAACCGCTGCGCAATTCCCTCTGAAATCTCACGCTTGAGCTGCGCCAGTGTCTCCCCGCATCTGGTAGGTCATGATGCTCCAGACCAGCTGCATCGCCTTGACCCTGTCCTTGGCCTCAAACAAATCATACCACGGCGTGCGCCAGGCCTGCACCTTGCCCCAGCTTCGCTGAGTCGGGTCCGGCTCCGGCTCTCCGTCAAGGACTTCGAGCAGACGCAGGGGCACGCGCAGGCGAAGGAAAGAAATGTGATGAAACAGACTGCTCACGACGAATACGTCATCGTATGTTGTACCTGCTTGCTTTCCGATGGGCATGTACTTGACTCTCTGGTCCCAGCTCGCGGCAGGGAGACGAACCATGCGGTAATTGTCATACATGGCCATGTTCCTTCGCATCTTCTTGGTTGGCGGCGCCGGCGCTGGAGCGTCTTCCCCTGTATCTGGCGGCGAGTCCTTGTCTCCGGGAATGTCGTCGCCTTGGACTTCACGGCCAATGGGACCGCCGCGGCCGCCTCCCCAACGCCGCTTGGTTGTCCACCACTTTCCCAGGCCAAATCGCTCCTCTTCTTTGCCCTGGCGAGCGCGGTGTTGGGCAGTTATCAAGGCGGCAATGACTTCCCTTGCCAGGTCCATGGACTGCGCAGATTCGATACTCGGCTTGGTAAAACTAATCTCTGGACGGCAGCAGATGGCGGCGACGGGGCCGTACAATATGCCATTGCGGGATGCCTCTCGCGATTGTGGATTCTGGAAAACAAACTGGCAGCGAGATGGGCAGTACGACTTGCGCGGCGAGGTCCGACTGTCGCGGGGGGAATGAAGGTGCAGGCGAGGCTCGGTTCTAGAGGGACTGGCGCCGCATCCAAACTCGTAGGATATCATTTTGACAAAGCTGGCGATAAGTACATGGCGGAGAGGGGCAGGCATCTCGTGGCCGGCTTGTGTGCGGCCGGCCGCCGCATTGGCGTCAGGAGCCGCTGTGGTCGAGGGCGTCTCGGAGGGCACGTCGCCATGAGCAAATATCTCTGGAGACGGTGGAAGACTGGTGGCTTTGGTCGGGTCATCCCAGTATGGTGTCAGTTGTTCCAGACGACCAAAGAAGTCATATGCATGGCCGAGTCGCGCGGCCTGCTGGCCCTTTGGTGGCGAAATGCGCCTGATGGTGCGAAAGGCCTCTTCATTCGGGGTGGAAAGCTGGTCCTTTCGTTCGAGGTAGGCACGACAGCCGGGTGAGAGTTTACCATTACTCAAAGGTCGCACGGTGGATGGATGAGCATCATGGGACTGTTCCAGCGTCATTTGTTCCCAGGTGGCAAAGTCTGGTATCAAGGACGGGTCGGGAATCAGCTGCTGCACATTCACATCGGCTTGAAGATCAAGTCCAATGGCCGAGAGGGCAACGGACGCGAGTTTCGCCGGCCGTCTGCCGGTGGTGGAGAGTAGGGCTGACAGAGAGTCTGAGGGCTCGACGGGAGCATCATCCTGGGCAAGGGGCTGGTAGCGGGGGAAGACGATGGGGGTTGGGGGGGGGATGTTAGCAGGGTCTCGCTCTCTTCTTTCAAGAGTCCGCTGCGCATTCACTGTGCGTAACGATGGTGTTAGCGCAAGTCATGAAAAAGCACGGGATGAAATTGGCAGGACGTGGATGGGAAGTGAAGCTCACCAAGGGCTGAGATGCCGCCAAACATGATGGGCCTCGGTGTGCTAGCAATACGAGATGACTTTCTGTGGCAAGCAAGCTACAGGCCGTGGAGCACGCCGGAGAGGTGATTGGCGGCACCGTCCAGAGCCCGGCCGAGGATCCGAGCAAGCGCTCGTGTTTTCAGGCGACGGTGGGGGCGGGGATCCGAGGATTGTGGTGCGCCAAGTCTATGCCAGCAAGACAGCTGGTTATCAGACGCAGCGACGCAAGTGACGGATTGCGAATACCAGTATGGCCAGGCGTTGGGCGGTACAGACTGTTGCGGGTGCGGCCAGGAGAGGCAGGGGGTGCTCTGAATGGAAGCGCGAGCCCAGTGTGCCTGATGTCGAAACGGCGGCGGAAGCCAAGGCCGGACTATGGCAACGGACAATGCGGTCGAGGGCCACGATTGGCTTGGTGTTTGGTCAGAGGGAGGAGAATGTGGCCGAGTCAAGCTGGCTCGGGATGAAAGGTCTGTTTGGGGGAAGAGAATGGGCAGGCGAAGCCGTCTCGAGACGTGCGAGGCAACAGCCAAGCAGCTACGGTGTCGCGTGGGCAAGGCGGACGGCACAGAGCCGCCTCCTGGATGGTGCAGATAGAGTGGGCTGGTGTCCTGCGCAGGGCATCAATCGGAGGTCGTGGTACGGAGACGGAAGGGTAATGATTGGTTGATAAGAATAGGTGAAGAATATTTAGATGAGGCTGGTCCGCCTCACTGTTCACACGACGGCCCCGCGATGGACGCACAACAAAGCGAGAGTCAACAGTCAACCCAGCGTGATGCGTGATGCTTTGCGTGACACTGCTTGACAAGGGGACAGTTAGGCAATACCTACTAACCTACCTAGGTACGAAGCCTACAAAGTACACAAAGTACTGTTGATACAGTGGTGGTGAGGCTTGTGAGTGGCTGGCAACGGGTGGCTACAGGGGTCATGGTGGGGGTCTCGCCAGGGGCGGTTTCAGGGGCCCGCACTACCTCTAGGCAGGTTTTGTCTACTGGTAGTACCTAGGTAGGTAAATAGGTGGCGACAACCGTTTCCAGATGATGGATGAGAAATGGGGCAAGAGGAAAGAAACTAAATAGATTGAGAGCTGTAGAGATGCTTTGGTACATAGATGGATATATGTGAACAGAGCGGTCTAGATCGATTAAATCTACAAATGGCCGTGAGACTTCATTTCGTTCCTACTTATTCAGGTACCCCACCCGTGCGGTGCGTACCTACCTGTCGTTGCCCGTCTTAGTTATGCCCGCCCTCTATTTAGCGCTCGTCGTTTCGAAAGGTGTGTACCTAGAGGCATAATTATAAGAGGTAGGTAGCCGAAACGCTCTATCGTGTCGGGTTGCACGTACAAAGACTTTGTAAACGCACTTGCCAAGCCCTGCCAGAAAATTTTGCTTGCTTTGATTGTGTTTCTTGATCTCTAGTGTATCTTACTTGCGTTCTTCTCTCATTGTTCTAGACACGAGAATCTAAATAGCATCATAACCCAAAGCGTTGATGCTGCACAAACATCGTCAACACAATGCAGACGACAACAAACGACGCTGCAACTTTGCATATTTACAACCGGCTCACATCTCGGCTACTCCGTCGTCGCAGCATCCGTCCTCTCTCTTGCGCATCTCTTACCGCAACAGAATGCCGACCCGAGCTTCCCTCGCACTCTTGTTTCACCAACCACATGACGTCGGCAGACTACCACTTTCAAAACAACCACATCCAATGTATGAATGAATAAATAAATGTATAAAAAACCATCGCGTCCAATACAGAGCAAACTTTTCGACGCAGCCCACAAAATCAACCCTCCGCCGAACGGGGCCGGGATGCGGCGTGCTTCACAAGTGTTGCAGAACCAGCCGGGGACCCGGCCCCCCTCCCTCCAAGAAAGGGCGTCGTCGTCTCGCCCCGTCTCTCTCTCCGCAGCCCTCGACGTGGCTCGTTTGCCGTTTCTCTTTATTCCTTTGCTTCTTCACTTCTTGCTGCCTTGCTTCGGCTATTCCCATTTTTTCTCTTGTTCCAAAGAAGTGCGGCTCTGGCAGCTTGTCAAACACCCGCTTGATTTCACCGACGCCGAGGATGCCAACACTGCATAGTTGTGTGTCAGCGCGGGCAGACTAAGATTCAGATTTCGCCAAGTGATTCCACGACATCCCTCCTCTTCTCCTCATTTACTTTTTCCTCTTTTTTTTTCGTGTATTTTAGATTATTCACCTTTTTTTTGCTTTGTTTACTCTTCAACTCTGCCAGAGTTCTATTTGGCTGGCTCGTTCTGCTTTCACACAGGATACACTCATCAGCTTACCTTGCCTCACTTGCATGACACTCACCACTGGCCCAGTTCGGGCCTGAGCCAACACGAGAGGCAAAACACACCATCATCTCTAATGCACATTCGGAGGAGGACAAGCACACACCATCACAACATGGCCGGCGACGTGCGGCCGCGGCAAAACGACACGCAATCGGCACCATGCGGCGGGCCACCACGACCTCCTCCTCCTCCTCCTCCTCCTCCTCCTCCTCCTGTAAGCGGCTGCGCCCTCGCACCGTCGTCTCGCCGACCTAACAGCACCACGACGAGCACCATCAAAATCAAGGAAGGATACGCTGACGCCTCCAAGATGACCAGCCCGTCCCTCTCGCACTCGGGCCCGGCCAGCGTCTCCCCGACGGCAGATGATCCGGCCGTGAGTCATTCCACCAGCACGCCATCTCTGCCTATCGAGTCCTCGTTGCCGTCGTCTCATTCTGCATCGCACTCTTCCGCGCATACCACGATACCCCCCGCTGCCGCGTCCTCCTCTTCCACGTCGTTTGTCGAGGAGACAAACACGCTAGATGCAGCGGCACCCAACGCAGTGGAATCACCGTTGCCGACCACCATCGCAGCTTCAACCTCATCCGACACGGCCGCCGCCTCCGGCAAGCCCTCGCACTCAGCCTCGATACAACTCCCCGACTCCGCTGCCGCCGAAGTGCCGAACTCCTCGCCGCCCCTCGACCTCGCCGCAGCACCATCCACCACCACTGCCGCGCCCGCCCCTACCAGCACGTCTTCCGCAAACGAGCCCGCCGCCACCGCTGAGAAAGACCAAGACGCGAGCCCGCCGCCTGCTGCCGGCGTGCCATCGAGCTCCACGGCGGTCCCGTCCCAGAATCTCAACACGGGTGACGGGCTTGCCGCCATGCCGACCACCCTCCCGACGGACACGAGGACGCCCAGCGTCCCCTCCAGCACCGCCGCCCCGGCGACGTCGTCGAGCAGCCTCAGCGTCACGCAGTCCAGCGATGCAGCCGCGCCTACGACCAACAAGGGCGTCGTAGGCGTTCCTAGCGGAGGCGTTGCCGCCGCGCCCACGCCCTCGAACGACTTGCAGCTGCAAAACGACGGTGACGGCGGCGGCCCGTCCATGGGTGTCATCATTGGCGGCGCGGTCGGCGGCGCGGCTGCTCTCGCTATCCTCGCGCTGCTGGTGTGGTTGTGGAAGCGGCGGGCGCGCAACCGCAGGGACCTTGGGCGGCCGCACACCCCACTCGCCGTCACCGCCGCCGCCGGTTCCCACCACCAGCCGCCGTGCGCCCTCACGAGGCCGTTTGCCGCTGGTCGGCAGGCCTCGATGCGGATCAAGAACCCACTGCAAGGATGGTGGGCATCCCACGGGCCGCCTCCGCGCATCAACGGCGACCAGTCCATGCGGCAAGTTGCCCCCGCGGCCGCCGAGGACCCCTTCTCCGACGCCCACGCCACACAGGCGCAACACGCCGCCTCGCAGCAGCAGCGTCTGCGCGGCATCCTCAAACAGCCCGCGCCGAGCCTGCACAGCAGCCACCCCTCGGACGCATCCTACTCGTCCGTCGCCGCCGGGCGACGCTCTCGCGCGCACTCCCTCAGCGGCCAGCGCGCCGCCACGCGCCGCACTTCCTCCCTGACCAACGACCCGTTTCAGGACCGCCGCAACAAGTTCCGCTCCGACCCGTTTGACCTGGAGCTCGACACGCAGATGCTGCGCATGTCGTCTGGGCATGTCCGCGCGAGCTCCGTGTACAGCGGCGGTTGGGGTGGCGGCGCGCCGAGCTCCCAGTACACGAGCGGCGTGAGCAGTGCATGGGGCGCGGAGCCGACGGCAGTGGGCAGCAGGCCGGGGCCATCGGACAGCCCGACACTGCCACAGCAGAACGCGAGGGGATTTGGCGGCGGTGGTTTCGTCGGGCAAGCCATGTAAAAATTGGTGGTCGCTGCTGTTTAATGAGAAGTGGATGTGTTTTTTTCTTCTTCTTTCACCTTTTTGACCTCAGTCATTCGTTTCTTCATTGTTGTAGAGGCATTTTCTCTTTTGGAAAATGCAAAGGCGGGCCATTTCCTCTCTTTTTTATACCATCTTTATACCATCATGACGGCCCGGCGTGGCAATTGGCATATTACGAACCTACCATTTATTCAGTCTCTTATAATACCCCATCGTCACCGCTCCAATCATTTCAGCCTGTATTTGTGGCATGAGAAATTCGAATTCAATTTTGTTCCGCTTGTTGTTTGGTCAGGGGGAGAGGAGGTTACTAAACGATTAGTGTACAGTGTACGGATACAGTCAACAAATTATAGCATATAAAAGTGGTTCACAGAGTAGGTACACGTGAAATGCGCTTTACCAGTACATGTTGAAATGCGGTTTGCGCCTCGGTGGAGTGTAACGGATGTGGCAGGGATAACATGACGAGATTTCGAGCACTATTCTTTTTTTTTTTTAGAAACAGGCAGCCCGAAATGGACACACCCACCAAAAGGCCTCGGTTGTCGTGACAATCAGCCCGCAGTGCGCTCGCGGGCACAACTTTCTGCGTCGTCGTTGTCTTTGTGGTCGTCACAACACACCGTCTCTTCATGACCCGTCAAAATATTTCCCCCCTCATGTCGTACAACTTCATTTCAACCACCGCACACAAGGCCGACAAGCAACTTGATGTCCACTGGGCAGAAGAAAAGTCAAAATTCTGTAGCTTTTCAAGTGCTTGCATGATGTGCTAACCAATGACATCACCACCACAGTAGCTCACACCACTACCGAATCTCCACCACTTCTCACACCCATCCAATGAGACACGTCACAACGCGGTGCGCACGCGAAACCAGCACGCTTTACGCGACGTGACGTGTTTAACTACGCGCTGCCAGCACCAACTTTTCAAAGTCAATAAATCTTCAGCAAGACATGCTCGTTGAAGCGCATAAGGATCACATCTCTTGTAAATACCAGTCGAAGTAAGAAACCACCGTTGCTAGATTCTCTGCCCTTCTATTTTTATCCCCCTTTCCCTTGTTACTGGGGTATCAAACGCCAGCGGCGGAAGTTGGCTTTGCGGGGCAGCACTTTGACAACTTCTTAGCGTCTCCGACGAGCCAAGGGAGGCGTCCTGAGAGAACAGTTGATGAATCATGGAGGCAAAGTAAGTTTGTTCACATAGGTCACATACCGGCGAGTACAATTACTACCCTAAATATCGCATTGAATACATACAATGGCCCTCTTCTGACTGCCCCAGTAATCTAAAAATGTAACTCCGGATGCTTCACTAAGCAGTCACACAAGAACCCTAAGCTGTAGAATAAAACAAAGATTATACATTGGCGTATCCCTCATGCGCCTGTCCCAGTCCTGGGAAATATCATGAGGCTCCCCAGGCCCCTCCCGTGAAAAACATGAAATACACCAACCCAGCTGGCGAATCATCGCCGCAGACTTTGTGAAACCCGGTTGACGGCAAATGCTGAAGAACGATCCGACAATTGACAAAACAGTAAATGGAGGAAAAAACAGGCAAATGCGTAGGAGCAGTTTGTACGGTCGTGGTATCATGTACAAATAAGAGAAATAGTAGTGATAGTGAGGGTGGGCATGCTGCGCCATCAGGCAATGGGGTCATCAAACGTTAGCCGCCTTCTGGCAATGCTCACTGGCGTGCGGGTCGTGCTCGTGGGGGCAGGGGTTCTCCATTGCTTCTGCGCCGGGCTTGGCGTAATGTTGACGAAATCGGCAAAGTCAAAACCTTGACCGGGAGTATTGGGGAAGAGGTTGCCGCCGCCAGGTGTCATCATCATGGACGATGGCAAATCGAGCTTGCTGTTCTTGGGGGGCGGGGTAGTCAGGCGCTCCATGCGTCCGCGGCTAGCCTTGACGGCCGGAGAAGGAGAAGCGGCGAGGTAGAGGAGCAGGTCGGCGCCCTCTTCGCCAGTCTTGCCGCTAGCCACAGGGCTGCCATTTCCTTTGCGCTTGTTAAGAGAACGTGTCTGCATAGGCGGGGTGCGCGGCGGCGACGACCTCAATGTGCTAAGATTAAACGAATGTGCCGGCAAGAGGTCCTCGTCGTCGTCAGAAGGGGCAGCAAAATTGGGCGAAGCAAGCTCGTTGGGCAGGCGGCGCTGGCGGAAAAAGGATACATCAGGGCCGGCGGACGTGGTAAAGTGCTGCTGGCGGCGGGGCTTGATGGGCGACGATTGTGTCAGCTGGTGGGCGTCTTTCCAGGAGCTGTAGCTCTGGAAAGACTTGTGAAGCGTAGGTGAAGTACGGAAGCGTTTGCTGGGGCTGGACGAGACATTGTCAAAGGAAGCGATGTATGTGCGCTTTCGGTGGCCCGAGCTTCCATTGCTGGAACCAATGGCGTCGGAAAAGATGGGTGCTTTGAGAGGGGAGCTCATGAGTGCTTTGTTCGGGTATGGGAGGTCGGAGGTGCTGGAGGAGGAGTCGGAAAGGACATCGCCATCGTAGAGCTTCCTGCGACGAATCTCTTGCTCCATTTTGGGCTCGATGGAGTCGAGGGTCAAGTCTTCCCAGCCATGCTTGGTCTTGAACTGGGCGAGAGCGAGACGATTTTGCAGACGGCGAGCAATCTAGAGAGGATATAATTTTGTGTTAGCATGAGCAATTTTGTGGTTGTTGGCACGTTGTGTGAACGTTTTGCGCCACTCGCTCGGCTAGAAAATTGCATCGTGCATCCCTTCACTGACCTTGCTCACTTGGGCCCGTTTTAGGACGGAGTCGACGACATCCTCGGGTTGCTTTTTCCAGGGGGATGACATGATAAGATGTGCGAGAATGAAAGCCAATGCTGAAAAACTGTGCAGGTAAACTGTGCAGCCGCTGGCGATGTTGAGAGGGTGGATTGGAAGTGGTCTGTCTGGCGGGAGTGAAGGGAAGTCAAGTGCAAAAGTGGTGCAGTCAGCGCAGCGAGGGAGAGAGGAGAAGTGGTTGCCTTTACTGCATTGAGCAGTGGGCGGCTTGGCGGGCAAGCGGGCTATTCGTACTGGTGGGTTCCAGTCAGCCAGCGGCGGATTGGTCTGTGAAACGGGCGCTTGCCACAGCACTTGGCTTGGCCCGGCTACAGACAGACCAAGGACACACTCTTGTCAATTTATTTTTCAAGGGTATTTTTCAAAGGTATTTTTCAATCCAACTTGTTCACCAAAAGACCAACTATGCGAGTCCAGTTCCACCATCGTCTTGACCCGTCTAACCATACGGCCTTGTGTAAGGATCCAACTTGCTCTTCTCTCCTCTCTATTTCCCTTGCCCGTTGTTCCAGGAGGTCATGCAAGGCACAATCTACCGTGAGGCTTGGTGACACCTTGGTCCTTGGGTAGCAACATTGTACACGGGCCTCGGCCTCAGCCTGCTCTTTGTCGCAACTTGTGCCTGCTTTCTTCCTTGCAGGGGCGCCGTCAGCCCAGACCTCTGCCGGGCCTGCCCGCCTGGGTCAGGTAAATGCGCGGCACCGGCGCTGCAAGTCAGTCAGCACAGCAACCAACATGGGGGTCACGGTAGCATTTCTTACGCCCGTCGCTTCAAATACCCGTCCGCCCTCGCCTCATCTTAACGTCGACATGAGATGCTGTGGATTGCAAAGCAGCTAGAGGCGAGTCTTGTGTAGTGATCTTCTTGGCTCTCCTCTACACTGCAAGCTTGTTCCTCAGCGGGCGAGGCAACTGGCATGGCATTTACTCCAGCTTTTGCGCAAATGACGAGCATTCCTGAGAGAAGCCATCTCAGGCTTCTCCACTGAAGGATTCCGATGCGGTGCAGTCTGCGGCGAAGGCATTCTGCACTTCATTCTGCATTCAGTCCGCACTTCATCTATTGACTGGACTCACATTATGCCTGCAATTGCTTCATCAGCTGGTTCAGATGCCATCTCATAGGCGGGGCCAAATGGCTGCTGTGGCGCTGTTTTACGGCTCAGCTTCGCACCCAGCCGCTATCCTCGATGCAAGTTAATGCTGGTCCGGAAGAAGAGCAATTGATCACTTCTAGTCGTTGGTTCCTCCGCCGTTTCTTTCGTTTTTCTTGACGTCTGATCGGTCTCTGCTCTCCCTTTTTTTCCGCTGGCCGCTCTCGCCGCTAGCTTGAGCGCCGACACATTGGCCAGTGATGAGACATGTGTAACGGAAAGGAATGTAGTTGAGCACTAGCTTGTTGCTTGGGGGGGTCTTCTCGAAATGGCGTGCCCACGGGTTCGTCGGGATTAGAGACGATTGTAGTCTATGTTCATCTCAGGAGCAAGTAAGACAGTCAATCAGTGGCATTCTGCTGAGTTGTCCGAGTTGCACCGATACACGGCGGCTAATCAAACATGCGCCAGTTCAAGACAGCTGTAGCACCAGATGGCACAGCATAGTATGACGAGTGGGCAGAAGGCCAGGGGCTATAGCCTGGAGGTATCTCTGAGGATAAGTGCCAGGCAGCGGCTGGTTGATTTACCATAGGGTAGTCGTCGCATGCTGATTGGGTTGAAAGCATGTAGACATTAAGAAACTAGCTAGTCGAGAACAACTGGTCAAAAGTGCGTCGCACGGGATAGGAGAGTATTCACAAAGTGTCGGCCGCGGTTACGAAGAAACATTGCGCGAACCTGCTCCTTGACCAGACGGTTGGACGAGTTGTGTCATTCTAGATATTGACTGTGGCCAAGCGATGCGTGGCGCTTGGTCGGGGACTCGGGGTACATCAGTGGCGCGGAACGAAAGCACCGGAGCAGATGTACAGCGAGACACGACGATGTCGATTTCTGCAGCAGATTCCCTACGTCTGCATTGCTTAGAATAGCAAGGGGTGGAAAAAAACACATGGCCGATCCACGACCACCACTATCATACATACTACTAGTTTAGAATTCATTGAATATCTACCCAGCCAAGTCAAATCAAATATTCACTCTCACTACAAGATTATTTAGCGAGTCAAGTATAATGTCTAATTTTTACTATATTTTTACTACTTTCTTAGAGGTAGTTATAAGTATAACTGTTAGTAGACCGGCGATGTCTTTTTCCACCCAGGGATTCGTATCAACTAGCACGTGTGGCTAGTTTGCGGACAAGAGTGGCGCCAGCACATAAATCTGATGAATCAAGAAGTAAATGAGGCAACCGGCGTGGTCATCGGCGATGCAGTGGCTGGCCGTATACGTAAACAGCAAGGAGCTGCGCAGGCCACGCTAAGGACAATACTGATAGGAAAACCTGGAACGGCGGTGTTTGTGGTAAGAGGGAGACAGTGCGTAATTTCGCAGGTTGTCGTTGGATTTTCAATCTGATACAAGCACCACAAATTATGCGTTGGTACGAAGTACCAGTACACGAGTTAGCCAAACCTTGCTTGTGCAGAATGGGCAAGAACGTGTTGGAGGAATACATGTGCCTAGCCACCAGGATGTGGCGATGAGTTGTGGCTTGGGTAGGCGAGGGCGGGGAAACATGGAAATGAATACCCAGTATTGGGAGGAGATGGGAGAGGAAGACAGGAGAAAGGAGAAAGAGGCCCGAGAGGCAAAGGGCGAGAGGCAAAGGGTAGGATTGCCATGTGGGTTGGCATGCTGAAAACAAAATGTCGAGCAAAACGGTTGCGGGCAAACTGGAGTATGCAACGTCATTGGAACAGGCATTTATTATTGCTAGTCAGTACCTATACTCCGTACTCCGTACTCCGTAATAAACTGGCTGCCAGCCACCCGGCGGGCAGAAGACAGAAGGGCTGGTGAAAGGCACAGGAGCATTTTTACTGGGCGTCCAGTAGGCTGTAGCAGGTCTACCTACCTAGGAGCTCGAGGCCGTCGTTTGCGTGCGATTGCGGCTCCGCTCCACAGTGGGCTCCCGCAGGTTGAAGACGAGCTCTGGCCTATTGGGATGGTGGACAGCACACCACACTAGAGAGACGTGACAGAATGCTCAGCCGTCTTTTGACTTGTTGCCAGACCAAGAGACAAAAGGCTTTTGCTGGCAACCAGCCCGGTATTCTTGTTCCACGCTATTTACTACTAATTAGTTATGAGTTAGTACCCACTGCATCAATCTACCGCAGTGACACTGGCATTCTTTGTGTACATACGAATTCTTACTACTGCACCAGGGTAATTCATCTGGAGCTCTTCCTGTCCCTGTGACCTGTAACTACCTAGGTTACTCCGTACTCTTACGCCTCATCTCATGCACGTCACGCCAAGCGGACCGTAGCAACACGAACTCAAGCAAGGATCAGAAAGGACCAAAAAAACCAGATAGGTTCCGCCTATTCCCACTCGCTCATTGCCTCTTTTTTCCTCCATCTTCTCATTGTTGCATTCTACTCGATCTATCCCACTATTCTCATTGTTCACTTCAGGGCCCAAACCCAATCTCCTCCCAGGCGCCTAGACAGCCCGCCACTTTATTATTCCTGTACAAAGTAATCACTCATCAATGATCATCCATTGGTCCATCACCATTGCTCCTGCTACACCTGCTCCTGCTACACTTGCGCTACTTGCTCCCACACCACGATAACCAGCACCAGCACCAGTACCAGCACCAGCACCACCACTACCAGCACCACCATTCTGCAATCAACTTGCCAACCTTGTTTTCCCTCTAGCCTCTGACTGCCCTTTCCGCTCTCTACTCTAGTCTCACTACTTCCATCCAAGACTATTCACAACTGCAGTTTCCTTTACCCATCCTCAATCCTTCTCACCAACTCCATCCTTTTAATTGTTCACCACGCCAAGCAAACGGCCTCACCAGGTCACCCTCCTTCCAGTCCACTCTTACTCTTACGCTCTGCCTCTGCCGCGCGCCTCTGGCCAAGAGCGCCCATCCGAGGCCTCTCTCCACCAACCTCTTCGCTAGATAATCACTCAATCGCTTCTCCGCCGCCTTGTCCCCTCCTACTTGCCCGTCCCCCCCCCAATTCTCCAGGCACAGCGCCAGGCTCGGCCTGCGGCTTCGACGCCTCGCGCTCCGTCCCTCGACTCCTGCCAAGCTCTCACAATGGCCCCCAAATTCCTCAAGGAGCTTCGCCGCCGGTCCAAGGCTAGTTTCCGTACCGATGCTTCCACCGACACATCTAGTGAAGGCGCCGTGAGCCATGGTACTGCCACCTCGAGCGGCTCCGTCACCCCGCCCTCGATTGCTCAGAATTCAGACCCTGCTCTCGACCTCCAGCTCAAGGACAGCGGCGAACAGCTCACCCAAACGTCTTCACGCCCAACCCTGCCTGCCAATGGAAGCAATGCGAGCAGATATAGCACCCAAAGCGTCCCCGGCATGTCCGGACTCGGCTCCCCCGCTCTCGGCGGAAAGCCCAACATTCCCCTCTCCAAATATGCCCCGCGTATTCACAATATCAATGAAAACTCTTGGGCAAGTATACCCCTGTCCAGTCTGCACCCCGCAAGCATGATTAATGCGCCTCAAGCGGAACAAGTAGGGCTGTCTTCTGCGGGAGTTTAGCTGCTAACGCCATATATAGGTGTATCAAAAAACTATCATCCTCTACGGCACCATTGGGGACTCTGCCACCACCACGACGCCCATGGACGGCACGATAATCCTCAGCAGACTAGACGATGACATTCCACCCATCAGCTGGCCTGTTTGCGATTCTCACTTCAAGGCCGTCGCTTACCTTCAACCCGGTCCCAATAAGCTGCGCTTTGACTTTGCTTCTCCCAAGCTGGCCAACAGCACTTCCTCAAATCCAATTCACGCATCCCACCTCACCATTCACATGATTCCCGCCACCGGATCACCGCCACTGCAGCTTGCCATTGTTCTCGCCAAAGATTCACCAGCCACATACCCCGCCACGCCGACGCGCGCTGAAAGGGAAGGCAACGGCCTCGAAACCGCCATTCGCAAGTACAGAATGGCTGCTTACCTATGGCAGGCATTTACTGCCGAGCAGATGTGGCGAAACAAAATGGGACGCAGGACATTTCGTTTCGAGGAAGAATGGATGACGGGCTCTGCCAACTATCGTGACCGAGAAACTGGCAACATGAGATCCGAAGCTAGAGTCCACGTCATACGCTGCGACAAGACCGTCGCCCAGCTACAGCAACTCGCTGAATCGGCGAGCGCCGAATCGGCCAACAGGAAGGTCATGAGAGCCGCCGTAGCCGATGCTGTCAGCTCCTACTTCAACCCACTCCCTGGCCAGAAACAATATGTGGCCGCGATGCTGCTTGATACCGATTGGGACCTCCCCGACGCCAATCTTGCAACCGACATGGATACACCAACAAGTAGCCCTGGCGAAGTCAAAATTGCATTATTAGGTTCCCAATTCTTGCAACACTACCCCTCGAGCCTAGAGGAAGTAGTGCCCTCCTTTACAGACTGCACTCCAACCGACACACAACTTGCCAAGTACCAATGTGGCGAGGCAGGTAGCTCGTGGGAAGCTGCCAATGCTGGTGTTGGTGCACACTTGCATGAGATTGGCCGTCTGTTTGGCTGTCCGCCCCAAGAAACAGGTGTCATGCTGAAAGATTATGTCGTCTTTAGCCGCACATTTGTCACCCGCGAGGCATACTCGACAAGAACAAAGGCAAAAGGAGGGTTGGCTCTGCAAGGAGACGAGTGCGCATGGCACAGGCTAGACTGTCTTCGTTTCCGCGCACATCCCGCCTTTCGACTCCCACGCGACCCCCCCGTCCGCTCCGACGCCAGTGTGCAGGCCTATGCTGTCGAGAATGGAACTCTTTTAGCCGTCGCTTCATCTGGCATCTCTTTTGTAGAGATTTATGGCGATGGTGACCGAGTTTGCCGTTCTTGGATGGAATTTCCCTTGGACAGTACCACAACACACCGGCAAATTGCTCTCTCAGAGCAAGACATCGCAACAAGATTACCCGAGACAATGCGAAAAGGCCCCATCAGACTCTCAATAAAGTCTCACGGCGGTAACTCTCTAGACATTAACAATGTCAAACAATTCATCTCCAAGGCACAGGCAGTCAAGATCAAGGGCTCGAAACAGGGTTTCCGCAGCTGTCAAATTGGAACTGCCCAGCCTCCAAATACAGACCCAGAGGACCTGTTATTTGCATCGGCTGTCACTGACAGAGTCATGATACGAATGAATGTCTACCATGATGCCGACGTGATATACGGGCTCGAGTTTGTGTATGATGATGAAGAGACTCAGCTCTTCGGCACGCGGGCAGGGAAAATTAGAGGCGATACCTACGACTTTGGTAAGAAACCCAAGTAATTTAGGAATGGGGCATCTGTGTGCTAATATGAGTAGATTTGCGACGAGGAGAGTACCTGAGCGGCTTCACCATCAAGGGAGGATCGACGATAAATGGCCTCCAAGTCTTGACTAGCCTAGGCCGTAAATCTCGCGTTTTTGGCAATCCGTATGGCGGATCAAGGTACGTTGACCGCAAGAGTCCTAGGATATGATGCTGACACAAGACAGCCACACAATTCTGCCTCCCAGAGGATATACGATCTGTGGTGTCTCTGGCACCCATAGGTCTCAGCTTGACAGCATTTCAGCAGTAGTCACGCGATGACTTACTGACAAGCAGACGCAAACACGATGCATTTCAAATTGAAGATGCAGCAAACGATTTGAGCACCATGCCTACGCGTTTTTCAGGGATCGAACGCTGGAAATCAGATGACATGATGCTTAATATGGGGAATCCATTATGCAGTAATCATAATACAGAACCAGGGGCAAAGGTGACGGTCCTCTGCAGCTACAGCGATGCTTGAGGCTGCAGCGGATGCTCGAATGGCGACAGGTTTCACCTGTACATAGATTTGACTATAATATACGCTCTAGTCTGGCTATAAAGCTTATATATCAAGTATTCCGGTACCAATGTTGTATCACTTGGACAGGCGATGCGGAAGGCCACGAAGTGTTGGTTATGAAAGCGTAGCCAGAAATGTAAACGTGTTGCTTCTGTAGGTTGCTTGTACTGAGTGGGTTGCTTTTCCATTGTCATGTAAGGGGGCACAGTCGCCACTCATCGATCGTCATGGGTTCTGTTGGATGTATGTCATGCTAGAAAGAACTAGAAAGGTTACTGCAGATCGTTGGAGACGAAAGTGAGGCCCAAGCTGACGGAACTCCGTTTTTGTGGCCTTTGGGCCTTTTATTCATGGCTGTCCATGTAAACATGACTCTTGTCGTGAGATTCTGTACACGTGTTGTATCGTAGTTGAAGGGCTCCATAGCTTTGCTTCGTCAATGAGACCACCTGCCAAGGCTATAAACCAGGGAAAAATGGATCCATGTAAGCAGGGGAGAGGAACAAGAGAGATATGACAAAGGAAATAATTCAAGAAAAGACACAAGAGAAGAAAAGCTTGGCCCTCGATGCTCAGGGGGTTGCGGATGCGGATTGGTCTTGGCCCGCTGACTACGGTGTGGTGGTACCCATCCGGGGAGTTCTTTTTTGTACAAATCGCTGGTCTGAAATCTGTCTAACACGAGGCCGAATCGATTTCCAAGAACGAGCCAAGTGTGTCCGTTTAGCAATTGTTCCGGCAGTTGTGACTCTCGGCCCTAGTTTGTGCTGCCTCTGATTCAACTCTGATGTTCAGGAAATAGCAACATTAGAAATGGTACCTTGTGCTGTCCTGGCATAGCCTCTGAGACGGACCGAGCTTGATCATGCAGAGAGAGCCTTGCAGGTTCTCTTGGCCCACCCGTCGCCCACAACCATCCACATCTCGCTCCGAAATTCCAGAGCAAGGCGACCTCGTTGATGCCGCTCAACGAGGATGCGTGCTGACAAGAACAAGCATAACTTGAGAATGGCCAGGGATCAGACGTCATGGTCCCCCTCGTCCAGCCCAGCCAAGTCTCATCAACGACTAGTGCTTACATGGGCACGCACGTTCTCGGGGACTAGGAGCGGCTCGTCGTCCATGCAGGTTGATCAAATGGAGACTGATGAGAGATATTTCGGTGAGATACAGAAGAGGCAGCTATTGTGTGTGAGAGAGAAAACGTACAAATACTGCCGGTAAAGCTTCGTCTGGATAGGAAGAATGTAGCACATCACGGCACTCTTCATTCTTCTCTCTGATTCGAAACCGACTTACCTCGCAACGATGCAAGCTACTTTACTTGCGCTTTCTGGCATGCTGTCTCTGGCCCGCGCCAGTCCTATGGTTGAGAACATGGGCAAGAGGGATGTCATTGGCGCGCTCGACGAGAGCGCTGACCAGTTTGAGATTGACGTTCAGCCGCTGCTCGACTTTGACAGTGATGGCTGCTACCAGACGTCTGCGGTTGACAAGGACGGCAAGGTTAGTCTTTCATTTTAATTTTTGTTTCAGGGTGATAATGTATAGGATCGATCGACCAACTTGGGCGCTTATAGACCAATCCCGGGCATGGCGCCACCGGCACCCCGCAGGACGATTGCCGCGATGCTCACCAGCTCGACAACGCCAACACGTACTCGCGCAAGCGCTGCAACAACGGAGTCTGTGCAGTCATGTACGAGACGTATTACGAAAAGGACCAGGCGGTAGGCGGATCCTTTCTCGGGGGCCACCGCCACGACTGGGAAAACATTGTCGTCTTCACAAGAGACAACGACGTGGTGCGGGTGGCGCCGTCGTGCCACGGCAAGTACGCCAACGCGCGCAACGACTTTCCGCTGCGCGACCGGCACCCGCTGCTGGTGTACCACAAGGACGGCGGGGGCACGCACTGCTACTGGTTCGCAGACGACGATGACGTGGCGCACCCGGAGAACCCGCGGGGAGACTTTTTCCGCGCGCCGCTGGTGGGCTGGGACCGGTGGCCGAGCGTGGAGCTGCGGAACAAGATGCTGGATGCGTGGAAGGGAGGCGTGGGACCGAAGCTGGATGATGAGTTTGAGGGGGTGTTGAGGGAGGCGGCGGGGGATGGGGTGCCTGGGTTTGATCCGGCAACGGATGAGTGAGGAGGTGTATTGGAGAAGGAGGGGGGGGGGGAAGGGTTGTGGTTGGTTGTGAAGTGAAGACTGGTTGAGTTGTGGATGTAGTGTAGAAAGCTACGACTTTGGAAATATATGCACAGTTTGACTTGAGAGAATCTTTTGTGCAAAGACGGCGGCATGTGAGATGAAAGACAGATGCGCGACAGATTGAGAAAACGAGGACCGGCCAATTGCGAAAGACTGAAAAGCGGTGCTTGTCTGCCTTGTACGTATAAGTCGAGGCGTCTCGGCTATTTACAACTAGTTGTCCGATTTAGGCAATCGAGGATGGCACTAGGTACTCTGTACGGAGTACAGCGAGGAGATATCACACGGGTCATCGAGCTGTAGTACGAGAGATTTTCACGTGCTAATCAAGGGGCAGTGGAAGGTGAGCTGGAAAGCGTCATTGGTCGCGACGGACCGCCTTCAAACAGCCAAGGGAAGTCAGGGCGCATAAAACATGTGCTCATGTGCGGGCTTCGCTGTTGTGACGGCGTGGCTGAATCTAATGGTGTTTTGAATTGGTGGCCGTTGATGGATACTTCACGTGCTGCAGGCGTTCTGACTAGTCACTAGTGTAATTAGTTCACTAGTGTAATTAGTGGTGAGCGAGCAGCTGAAGCTTGCAGAGGCGGCTGAATTGTTGAGGTGCTGGTCGTTGGTGTTGACTTTGCATTATGCATTTGATTTTCTGCTCGTACAGGTTGGCGTTTGTTTTTTCTTTCATACTTGATATTTGCAATTTTTTTCTTCTTTTTCAAATATTTTCTTTCTTTTGCTGTTCTTCGTTGTAATATCATTGCGCTGCGACCCCAAAGCCGCAACCGATGAAAGCAACCGTCGACGCCACCGACGAAGCTTGTGGCGCGCGCCACTAAATAGCTAGGCCCAACGATCAACGCTCGAATGGATGCCCAAATTGACTAATTTACAGCGCAACTACAGAGTACGGAGTAAACCAGGCATACATTCCTCGACAGTGGCAGATAGCACATTTTTGCTGCTGCAGTGACCAAGCTCCCCCCAACCTCGCCTCTGGTGCGCTGTTGCGCTTCCCTGCTGTTGCTCCAAACTTGCCCAGCCCCAACTTTTCTTCCCTTTCGCGTCCGCCCACCATCGTTGATGTCACCAGTGTCGACGTCTTTTTTTTTTTTTCGTCCTCTTTTCAGCCTCACTCCTTTCAACATTCGCAGCACGGACTCGATATTCGACAGCATTATCGCGCCGCATATTTTTTTTTCTTGGCACGAAAACGCCATTGATTTAATTCAGTTTTCTGCTCAGTCTGTGTAGAGCATCGCCCACCTCAACGCGCGCCGCCTTCACATCATGTCGAAGCGATCAAGTACGGGCGCCTCCAACGGCGGCCTCGACAAGGACGCGTCTCTCGTCAACCAGCCCGGTATGAGAACACTTGGCCTCCCCTTCCCCTATTTCTGATCTCTGGCGCTCAAGAGTGCATGGAAGCAAAACTCGACGACGCCTATCGCTGTCACAAAAGGGCACGCCGCTAACTGGTTCCGTTTCTTGCAGCCGTCGACAAGCAAAAGACGCTGCTCTCCGCCGATGTTGGTCACTTTTCTCTCGTCCGCGCCATGCATTTGGCCGATCTCATCACCCTCATGAATGGTACGCTCATCGTCCCTCCACAGTACCATCCTTTTTGTCCACCAGCTTCCAAGCCACACCGCCCATGACAACACCAAATATACTAACAGGAAAATGCAGGTTTCTGCGGTGTCATGTCCATCTTCTCCTCGCTGCGCTACTGCCTCGACGCCGACCCTGCCGCCCACGGCAACATCTGGCTGGCCCTCACCTTTCTGCCCTTTGGCTTCTTCTTTGACGCCTTTGACGGCAAGGTGGCGCGCTGGAGGAAGAAGAGCAGCCTCATGGGCCAGGAGCTCGACTCCCTGGCCGATCTCGTATGCGCGCCTCTACTTGCCTACCCTGTAAACATCTACTGACATAGTCCCCGCAGATCTCCTTTGGTGTCGCCCCCGCCATGGTCGCCTTCACCATTGGCCTCCGGTCCGTCGCCGACACGGTCGGCCTCACCTTTTTCGTTCTCTGCGGCCTCACCCGCCTCGCGCGCTTCAACGTCACCGTCGCCGTCCTGCCCAAGGACAAGACGGGCAAGAGCACATACTTTGAGGGCACCCCGATCCCCACTTCGCTCGCCCTCGACGGCGTCATGGCCTACTGGCTGTACAGCGGCTGGATCCTCGACAATGTTCCCTGGGGCGTATGCCTCGCGGGCACACCCTTCGAGTTTCACCCCGCCGTGCTGCTTTTTGTCGTCCACGGATGCCTCATGACCAGCAAGACGATCCGCATACCCAAGCCTTAGCTGAAATTGACCCATGATGGTGGGTGGCAAGTGAGCTTTTGCTGCAAGGGCAGCGTCGGTGTGCTAGGCAGCTTCATTATCAATGTTTTCTTTTGGTTATCGAGACATGAATCGATGACAATTGTTCAAGAATGCTCAAAACGCGGAGAAGAAAAGGAGAGAATAGCAAACACGATGGATATGCATACGAGATATTGCAGAGACGTCATCTTGTCAGAACTGAGCTAGGAAAGAAGCAATTTTGCTAAAATCGCTCAAGCTGTACAGTAGGCAACTAGTTACTGGTACTTCTCAGCCTGCCGTCTTTTATATACATGATACCCCTTCGAAACTGGGATTTTGCACAGCGTTACAATGGTCTCGTCACTTGCACATAACGTATCCTAACACACGAGTTGACTTTTTGAATCTGCAACGCATGATGCCTGACACATTAGATCTCCAAGGCCTTTGGCCCAATCAAAATGCCAACAGGTACAGAACAGTAAGTGTATAAGAAAATGTGAATAGTGATCACAGGAAAAAAAAACAGAGCCGTAAAACGCCGTGTTGAGCCCATCCTAAACCACTCCGTACATCCATCGTGGCATCCTGCGAATCCCTCTCGCTCTCGAAATGGTAACCCTCTCTTTCTCAAGGGCCTCCTCATGCTGTGCAATTACCGGCCTCTGCTGAATCCACCACCGCCGCGGCTAAAACCGCCGGAGCCGCCACGACCGCCGCCGCGCGAGAAGCCGCCGGAGCCGCCGCGGCCACCGCCACGACCACCGCCGAAGCCACCGCGACCACCACCGCGGGAGAAGCCGCCGGGACCTCCGCGACCGCCGCCACGAGCACCACCGCGGCCACCGAAGCTACCGCGACCGCCGCCGCGTGGGCCGCCGCGGCCGGCACCGCCAGCGCGCTTGGGCTTAGGCGCGCCGGGCGGGGGCTTGGGCTTGGGGATAAAGCGGTCGAGGGGGAGCGTCTTCTCGGGGGCGATGAAGAATTTGTCGCCCTCCTTGAACGAGGTAGCCTGGATGCCCTCGGAGGGCTTGATGGTGAAGAAGACCTGGTTGATGGGGCCGAGGATCTCGTCGACCTTGCCGACGGCCGTCTTGTTCTCGAGGAAGATTTGCGCGTTGAACTGCGGCACTTTGGGGTTGATGGACTCACAGACCATCTCGCCCTCGCAGGCGTGCATGAACTTGCCCATTTCTACGGTGTCGTGTTAGCGCTGTAGCGAGTGCGGCGTGTCTGGACGCTCGGAGACGGAAGCGGCATTCGTTCGTACCTTGAACAGTGGCAGGCGGGCCAAAATCACGCTGTTGGAAACCACCACGGCCTATAGTTTGGTGGTTAGCGACGATTTAGCAGTGGAAAAAACTGGGCTCGGTGTCTGGTGGTCTCTTCTCTGCAATTGGCTCCTCTACCGCATCATAGTGTGGCTCAGTGACTCGTGCTTGACGACCGCATTGGATGCTGCCAGCCACCTCCATCTCGACGAGCCAATCCAACACCACTGCGGTAGCAGAAATCCCTGTACAATAGCAGACAACCTGGAGACAGATACATAAACCCCTGCCCAATGCATCGACGTACCACCACCGCGGCCACCACGAGAGCCGCCTCGGAAAGACATGATTTTCGATGTGTCGACGGTCGAGTGTGCTTCGATTTCGTTGGGGGCAAGGAACCGCTGCGTGGAAAATTTGACTCCTCTCCAATAAATCGACCTTCTTTCCGTCAAAGATTGCCGAGTGTGTTGCTCGTCGAGAACGAGTTGCGTGTCGAGGTTGAAAAAGCTAAAAGGAAAAAAACGGTAGCTTGGCTTGCAGTCGTCTCCAGTCACTTTTTTTTGTGTGAAATTTTCTTGAACAAGGCCTTCTCTACAAAAGGCGGAAGCTACTTTTTTCTGGGGTCTGAGAGCTATGATTGGGTGAAGCGGATTTACTGTTCGGCCGGGTGATCCACCGGGCTACAAGACGGGGTGGACGGGCGATCTCATTTACAGAGGAGCGACTCAACGAACAATCATTAAGAAAAAAGGAAAAAGCGTGAAAGAAATGATTGCAGACTAAATCGAAACTGAAACAGGTGTTGCCGAAAACTTTAATATATTGACGCAGGATGATTTGAATGGCTTGTGCACGGGTGGCACTTGTAATCTCAGCAATTAGGTTATCTCTAAGCTTACGAATAATGAGTTAAATGATTAGAGGCGTAGTTAATAAGTGACTAGAAGGTATAAGGTTTTAAGTAATATATTCTATATTATATATAGAGAATAAAAAAAAAAAACCTTAAAGAAAAGATATCTAGTTTTATATATATATTAAGGTATATAATAAATATCTTTTCCCCTTATAAGTTTTTAATTAGTAGCTAAAACTATAATACCTTATTAGTTATTATAGTTTATATATATTACTCTTATTATAGCTTTAATATACCTCTTAGCTAAGGCTATTATTTATAATAGAAGTTATATTAAAGATAGATTTTATAATATTAAGGTCTTTTTCTTATTTAATTAGGTTTTTAAATAATACTTTAAATAACTATTTATATATATATAAGTCTAGTAATAATATCTTAATCTCCTTTTTTTATTAGCTTATAAATAACTATATAATTACTTAAGTAAGAAGAATATAAATAATAAGTTTAATATAAAATCTATAAACTTTCTTCTTATATATTATTTTTTTTTCTTTTTAATATTATTATATATAATAATATATATTAACTTAATTTTTAAAAAGTCCTTTTAAAATAAAAAAACTACTAATATTATATATAATATTATTATTTATTATAAAAAAGCTTTATAACTAACTATAAAATATAAAGCTTATATTATATATTTTTTACTTACTAACTAAGTGCTTAACTAATCTTTATATAATATACCTATAACCTTATTACTACTGCCTTTAATATCCTAGAGGAGGAGGAGGAGGAAGAGGAAGAGGAGGAGGAGGAGGAAGTTAGGCTAGGAATAAATACCTTATTTTAGGACTAGCTTTATACTACCACTACTACTAGACCTACTACTACCACTACTACTAATACTATTAAAGATAGTAAGCCCTAGCTAAGTAAGCTATACTTTATCCCTTATAATAGGTATATATACTTATACCTAGCTAGTAAAAACCTAGTTAAGTAAACTAATATTTACTAAGATATTATTAGTAGTAGCTTTAAATATTACTAATATTATTTTAGTAAGTATATATATTATCTTTTATATATTTTTATATTTAAATAATTATTTTAGTTATTAATATTAATATTAGTAATCTCTAAGTTATATCTTTTACTTAGGCTTTATAAGCTTTAATTAAGATAAAAACCTATAAGAGTATAAGTCTTAATTATCTAATACTTTACTAAAATAACTACTAATTATTTATAATACTAGGGTAAGTATTATAAGGCCTTATACTTTATTTTTAAGTTATTAGAGGATTATATTAAAGGGTATAAAGATATATTTTTAGGCCTAGAAGCTAAGGAGGAGGTAGGTAATATTAAGTTACTTTATAAGTATACTTTTACTATTTTTAGTAAGGTAATAGATAAAGTCTTACTAGAGTAAGTGTTTTTTATAGGCTAAAAAGCCTTTTTTAATATATTATTTAAATAAAAAAAATCTAATTATTACTTCCTTATATATTAATTACTTACTTACTTATAATTATTCTTTTTACTTTTATTATACCTATTAGAATAGGGTGGGTTAGTTTTAGTGGTCTTAATTAAGTAATATAAAAAGGGTTCTATTTATATATAATTAAGGCTATCTATAGTTAAGTTACTATAGCCTCTATAGCTTATAGATAAAGTAAGGCGAATTAGCTCTTCTAAAGTATAACTAGCTATTACCTAAGGTACCTATATAATTAGCCGCTTAAGCTAATACCTTAAGTGATACTAGTAAAATCTCTCTATAACTTAATTCTAGCTAATTTACTTAAAAATATAATAAAAAAGAAAAATAATAAATATACTATTACTAGCACCTTATTC
>JAEIJG010000056.1:0-63814 GCA_037289395.1 Beauveria scarabaeidicola | reverse complement strand
CCCCCCCCGTGTTTGTACTTTCTTTTTTTTGTTTTTTTTTTTTCTCTCTCTTCTCTTCTTTTCTCTTGTTCCCCCATCATCATCATCATCATCATCATCATCATCATCATCATCATCATCATCATCATCATCTCTACACCATGGCCAATCGACCCTTCTTGGTTGTGTCGCGGCTGCAAACAAAAGTCTGCCTGGCGGAGAAGCAAATCTCGTGACTCCAGCTGCAACTCAGCCCAAGCAAGACAAACCTGTGGCACCACGAGAGACCCCGTCAACCACACACCGCTGGCTAGGTACGCAGCTGCACTTTTCCCGTCTCTGCATCATTCCAGGCCTCTTCTTCATCTATACACCCTTTCTGCAGCCCAAATGCTCTTTTGACGCCCCTCAGATTAATGAAACACGGTCACGCCTTGTATACCTGTTTTATGTAACGTGAGTTTTTTGTCAATCATACCGGTGACTCTGCATCTTGCTTGCACAGCGTCAACAGCTTTTACCTCTGTCTTTTGTTGATGAGTTATGGTTCCCCCAACCCATTTCCTATTTCCTATTTCCCATTTCCTATTTCCCAATTTTCATTTATTTACTTGCGCTCCTGCTTGCGCTTCATGACCTTGTTCTGTCACTCTCGAGTTGACTGCCTAGATCCTACGAGCAAACACATCGCCCTCGCTCAATACTTGACAGACCTCCCGCACAGCCTGTGCTGTTGAATCAAAATCCTCAAACTGCGCCTTCAGCCGCTTTGGTGGCAGCGTCGTCTAATCTGACTCGCCCAAGACTGCTCTTGTGCATGAACAAGTTTAAGCCTAGTGGCTTACATTACAACCCCTAACCTGCTTGGTTACCATTTTGAAAAATGTCTTTCCCTCCAAGTCAGCCCACTACTACGCGATTCGAGTTTACAAACATCTCGGCTTTACTCTCAAACAGCCCGCCACGTCCGGCTCCTGCACAGGCTTGCCACTACTCGTTGACTAATATGATTTGTAGCCCGATGGCTGAACGACCAGCTGCTCTGGACAATGAGCAAGATAGTGAGCTCAGCGACCCTGATAGCACTGTTAGGACACCGCCGCGCGGAACTGAGCTGGAAGAAGAAATTGTCGTGAGGGCCAAGGATATCGTCATCGCTGCACAGCCCGACGGTGACGGTGACGGTGACGAGGCCATGGCCGAGGCGGATGAGGAGGGCACAACGTCTCACTATCCGAAAAGAAAGCGCACGTCAATCTTCAATGATCTCAGTGAAAGCAAGATTGAAATTCCCACATCCATCCGCGCCGAGCGGCCTGAGCGCACAGCTCTACCCAGCACATCGAGCAAGGCCAAGCCTCGAAATAGCATCGGCGGCGTCAAGGGAGTGCTGGTCGGCCACTGGAGAGATTCGCCGGTTCCCGACATTGAAAACAAGCATGCCGTCATTGGCTTCATCGACGTCCGCGACAGACTACGCACGCGCATCCAGCCCATGAACAAAGATGGCGAGACCATCTCGGCTGAATACCCGCTCCCACCCGGCCCTGGCGGCAGCTGGGTCACGTTTGACCGCATTTACTTTTCCGACTTTCTCGTCGGCCTCGACCATTTCCAAGTAAAGGAGTACGTCCGGCTACGCGCCGCAGCCGTTGAGGATAGCGACGAGGAGCGGCTCGCCGCCGAAGCGGAAGCGGTCAGAGCAGCAACCGTCAGAGGAAGAGAGCTCCTGCAGACGGAGAATCCAGTCGTGGCTCCGCTCATCGCCCACGGCGCCATTCCGCTCGACCCCAACGGCAACCCAATGGTGATTGATGCCAAGCGACGAAGAACTAGCAACTCCTTTGTCGCCATCGCACCGCACGACGATGCCGCCGGGGGCCAGCACCCGCTCGCGCTCGACCCCCTGCCCGGCACGCGCCCGACGCGAATCATGCTCGGCTACTGGAAGGGCTCCAGCGAGGAGCTCCCAGAGGACCGCCACGCCGTCTACGGCATCCTGGGCCAAAACGACATGTTCCGGGTCAAGGTGGTCCGCGAGACGCGCGACGGCCGATACGTCGACGGCAACTTTCCCACCGGCGCCGGCGCGCTCTGGATTCACTACGACGAGGTCGAGTTTGAGCCGCACATCAAGAAGCTCAGCCGGCCCGAGATCAAGGAGTACTGCCGCATCCGCCAGCACCAGGTCGACCGCGGCGAGACGGTCAGCGAGCGGCCCGCCAACGAGATTGCCGCTCTCGAAGAGGCCCGCCTCCGCGCCACCGCCTTCCTCCCCTCGCACCACATGCAGGGCGCACTCAAGGGCTACACGCAGCGCGGCGGCGGCGGCGACATCGACCCTGCGGACTTGCCCGGCAGCGGCCGCATCGTCTCAGGCGGCCACGAGCTGCGCCAGCTGCGCCGCGCCGCCGATGCCAAGTCTGACAACAACAGCAACTTCAATAACGCGCGAGGCGGCCCCCGCAACCCTTCCTACAGCCTCGTCGACGCCGGCCCCGAAGTCCCCGCCGACAGCAACGGCGGCACGCCCCGCAGCATCCAAAACGGCGATGCGCTCGAACGCGCCAACGCCCTCGTCCGGCGCGAGATTGCCCGCGTCGAGGCTGCTCAGGGCCGCGCCGACCGCCACGCAGACCACCGCGAGCGCGCGGCACAGGCGGCCGATGCGGCAGCCGCCGCCGCCGCCGCCGCCGTCGCTGGCAGCATCACGGTGCCCAGCCCGCCCATGACCAACGGCAGCGGCGCCCGTCCGCTATTCCACGAGTCCGAAGATATTGAGCGCCTGAATCGCGTCTGGGCGCGCCAGGAGTCGCTGCGCCTGCGCGCCGGCTCCGAGGACGCCAAAATTTACGACGGCGTCAAGTACGAGCGCAAGCCGACCGGGCCCTTTATGGGAAAGCTTGTGTCGCAGGGCACCATCATCACGATTGACGGCGAAGACTACGTCGAGTATCGTGTCCTCACCAAGCCATCCTTTTTCTAGAAAAAAAAAAATGCCGTGCATCCCTTGGGGAAAGTCGGTTTTGAATTCAGCGACATTGCACGAGTACAGCAAGCCTCTGGCATAGTTTTTTTTTGCCATTTAATCTTTTTTTCTTCTTTTTTTTCACATTTTCACATGGGGAAAAAAAAGATTTCTCTTCTCCTCCTCTGTTCCAGATTGAGAGCGCAAGCTTTTGCCTTGCTTGTTTTTTGTCATTTTCATTTTCTTTGCTTTTCCTTACCTAGGCAATGATTTCGAGCCTCATGTTTCTAAAGGCTCGTGGGGAGGGAAATATACCAAGGACCGCAGACAAGCTACGCTGGGGAGATACCTTTTTTTTTTCGTTTGTTTTATTACAAGAATGGCCTCTTGTAGATTGTACTGTGCAGATGCACAGTCTTGTTCGTCGCGAGAACATCAGTTTATTACTCGCATACATTGCTTGGCCGTTGTTACCAACATGATATTGCGTTGCGAATTGTTAAAGATTAGCTTATTGATACTTGAAATTACAACAATATACGACGGAACCAATTCTGCTTTGAAACCAGTGGCAATCATCTGCCATCATCCAATATACCTTTGTATTCGTGATGCGGCTCGATAAAGTAGCATTCTCACCTCTATAAAACAACGCCTCTCCAAGATATTAACAAAATATGCTCTCTTTTAACCATCAAAACTTTCTCTCCACATCAGTCATGACTTCGTTGATTCAACTTTTGTTGCAATGATAATTATCCCTTGGCCTCACCATTGATGCCATCTTGCTCAGTCTCCTCGTACCCTTCGACCTTCATATCGCCGAGGCCCAGCTCCTCTTCTTCCTCTATCGTGCGTTTGTACTTGGTGCGCGTAATCTTAGGGTCGGGTGCTGGGGGGTCGACCAAGGGTTGGACAAAGCTACTGGCGAATGGATCGGTAAGAATGACGCTAAACTTCTTATCGCCGCGAATGGCGGCATCAAGACCCTCGAAAAAGACATCCCATTGGGTGCGATCAGAAGAGATTATAGAATCGCCGCCCTGGCCACTTTGGCCGTTGGCGTCGAAGATTTGACCGTGAAGATCGTTGCGAACCTGTGTCAAAAGGCCTTCGACGGTAGTAAAGCGGCCACCGAGAGTGCCGGGGTTGACCTGCAGTTGCAGCTCTGGGCACTCGAGACCACAAGTCTCACTCTTGAGAATGTCGCGCGCAAGATCAAAGTCATCTTCGACGGTTAGGGTAATGACCTCGCCTTGGTCGGGAATCTCACCGCCCGTCTTGACATCATTCGAGCGGTAGCCGCAGTCATCACAAACGGTAGACATGAGGACAACCTGCTTGAAGTGGGGGATATCAACCATCTTCATGTGAGTGACGCAGGCATGCATGCATCCAGGACAAGTAGCGGGAAAGTCGTAAACTTCGTCAGGGATAATCTCGCCATCAGAAGTCAAGCCAGGGTAGCCTCCGCTGCCAGAGCCTGCCTCCTTGGCGGCAATAGCGGCGTTGACATCGCTGTCAGCGAGGCCGAGCGCAGCATTCTGCTCTGATGTACGAGGATACTCGCGCTTCTCCCACTTTCCGACACCATCCTTGAGGTCGGGCGCAATGAAAGAGTTGCCAGCCGGGTCATCAACGTAGACACGGAAGGGAAATGACTCGCCGGCGAGCATAGCGCGGCCTTTGATGATGATTTCAGCAATCTTAGTGTGTACCTCAGGAGCCTGTTCCTTGCGTGCCTCCTGGCCTATCTCGAGATCATCCAGAACAGTGGTGAGGAGGCCCTCGACGTTGGTGAGTTGGCCGCGTCCGGCCGGAATCTCAAGGTCAAGCTCGATGAATTTGACAACGGCGGAGTCGGACTTGATGACCTGACGGCTAAAGTCGGCAAGTTCTGTAAGTCGTAGTTCGTAGTGCGTGCCTTTGGGCTGAATCGCTCCGGCTGGTTGAATCTCGTTATTGTGAAAGCCGCATACCTCGCAGCTGAAGGACATGATGACGACTTCACGGAAATAAGGGATCGAAGTAAGAAGGATTCTTGTGACGCCCTATCAACTGTCAGTACTTGATGAGAATGTTTCAGACAGAGAACCAACATTTTCGTGACAGTTCATGCAAAGGGACTCGATTTCCTCGACGGGCTGGAGGTCCTCTTTGTCGGGCTCGCCATTCGCCTTGGGCGCAAGGCCCTCGACCTTGTTCCCGATGGGCTGAAAGAACTCGGACGAGCCCTGAAGATTTCGTGCACCTGCAGCCATTTCCAGTTCTTCTGCAAAGTTTGAATAATTTTCGTAAAACTGAGTGGTGGTGTCGCAACTGACTAGGTACTTGGCGATGGAGGGGCACTGAATTTTTTTGGAGGGGCAGAGTTTGGCGGCCATGTTTATGTCATGGCGCCACTGGACCCCAGATTTTTAGCAGCGGGTTGCGCCTAGAACATTCCGACTGCCCGTGAATAGAGCAAGGCATGTTAGATCGACGTCGACTAACACTCGAAAAGCGCAAATAAGCCATGCTTTTCAGATCAGACCAGACGGCTTGTCATTGTAGTTACTTCACTTTCTAAAACTGGCCAAGCTCAGTCCAGCGGAAGGCTTCTGCTGCGATGACAGAAGCGCCTGCAGGCCAGCTTTGCGATTCTTTGCTCGCTTCTTGCTGCTGGCATTGGTGTTGGGTTTTGGTTTCTCGATGCTCAGTTCGGAAATAGAGTTATTATTCATCCTCGGTGCCTTGATGCGTGCGGCTTTTTCCGGCGTGGCGAGCCGAATTCTCGTAACACTTCTGCAATGGCCACATGTCAAGATTTTGCATCGACTTTTTGGTGACGTAACTGCGCCATTTCTATGAGACGTGCTCTTTTTGCGGCAGGAGCTTTGAGCTTCGAGTCGTAGTTCTGTCCCATGCCCAGGAATCATGATGTGGCCGCAAGCTGTACAGACGTGCTGTCGATAAATGTCGGAGACGCATGACCCTTGCCTGGAAAGGTGGCCGGCGCATTCACTCATTAGATACGCAGAGGTCTCTGGCGCAGCATACCGTAGAAGATGAGCGGAATCAGAAAGAAACTTGGTCTTCAAAAGAGGTTCTGCTGCTGCCATGTTGATGCCGCCAAGTTAGGATGTAGTTGTAAACAGAACGAGTCTTGCTCAAGTTTTCGAAGCTGCCAAATATTTACAGGTGGCGCGGCCAATGTGGGGTCAACAACTCTCAATTCAACGCCTGCCATGCCGCAACAACACATCAACCAAAAGAATATCTCTACAATACTGACTCCTGAAACTATGCCCTGCGGATTTCCCAGGTGATATCCTTGATGCTGACCTCTTCTCCGGCCTTTTCGTCGTAGTCGTACCATTCCCCGTCGATCAGCTCGATGCCACTGAATTTAGAGCCCGAGTCAATACCATCAGCCAGCCACTCGCCCTGGAGCCAGATGAGTAAATATCATTTTCAAATTTCCGGAGAGACTAACCTCTGCTTTAAACTCCGTAAATTCGAGACCTCGGCAGTCAAACTCGATAAGCTTTTGTGCCTTGGCAGGTTCATGTTGCTTGTAAGGGATGGCAGCGGCTTTCACAGTGGCGGTACTCTCTCTCTAATCAACCGTCAGTAAATAAATTCGTGTTTTGGCTTTTCAAGGCTCACTTTGCAGTTCTTGCATCTCCATACAAAATTGGCCTCGCCACGGCTGCCGCTCATTTCGTTCATTTCCTTTTTTTTTTTTTTTCATTAGCTGCTTTCAAGCTGGACAATAGGCTGTTGCGCTTACAAATCGGTTAACACCGACATAATTATTATGAATCTCCCGGCAAGAGGTGCACTGGACCTTGAACATATACCAGAACGGGTTCTCCTCCGTGTCTAGAGGGCGCAGGTTCGTGACGCTTTGATGTGTAAGTATTGACGGCCTCACTCGGACCCAATGTTTGCAACATACCCCGAAAGCTCCGCGGTGAGAAGAAGTGTAAACATGTCGAGGCAATAGACTTGTTTGAAGATATATTCCCGAGATATTTTTCTTTTGAGAAATTTCTTTGCCAGAGACAGATCCGTGTCAATACTTAGCTCCAATCCCCGTTCGTTTTGGGTTGTGGTTGGTGGGGTCAAGCAAAGTATCTTGTACCAGGTCGAATCACGTGGTCCTATCGCAGACCTCGCGCCATCTGAAGCTTTCCTTGGTCCATCCATTTGAATATCAGGAAAGGAAAAAAGCCCCGCGCAGCATCCCTTGCGGCCAATTCGGCGTGCCATGCAGCCGAATGCAGTCTTTATGGAATAGAGCCAGTCAGGCTCACCGCTGCGGCTGCCGCGTTTGTAGCACGGCGGTGAATGCTTTGGGCAGAAGAACAACGACAGCAGCGGGTCGTCGCAAAGCAACTTTTGCTGAAATCTTAACAGCATGTTACAGCTCCGTGTTTGCATCTGCCGCCGTCATCGATTCACTGAAAAAGGACAAGAGACGAAGAGAATTGGATCAACAATTGGAGCACGCAAGGCAAGAGCTTGCCGAACTCAAGGAGAAGGGCAAATCGCCTCCATCGCTTCACAGCACCAATCGCGATGGACTCACCCTCGAGCAGATGGACATTCTTTGGAAGGCCATGAAGCAAATAATCAACGAGCGTCCGTACAGAAAGAACGTTCTCTACCCGGCGACTCTTACTGCTTCCAGCGTCACGGAATGTCTTCGCAAAGACTACTACGATTGCCCGACTCAGATGATGCTCCAAAAAGGGCGGCATATTGACTACGACCATCTCGACCGTGCAATACTTGACGAAAGCCAGCAAAGTTCTGCTCCAGGTTCCCGCACTGAGACACATCTTCGAAACGAAACTTTGCGATTCCGGAGATTGGTCAACGCGCTCCTCAAGCAAGCAGATCGGTTGGACCGAACAGGCATGCAAAGCAAGAGCTTTGAGCAAGCCAGCGAATTGCTAAATTGCAACAACCGTGTCAATTATTCTTTTAGATCACTTGATCCCGAGGCCGCCCGGACCATGACTCAAGAGCTGAACGGGAGTCTTCGCAAAATCCTTGCAACTCCCATGTCGCTCAAAGAGAAAATTGGTCGCCTTTGTTACAACATGTTGATCTCTACACATGTGCCGGATATACACACATACAACACGTTGATCGCCGGGTTCGACAAGTATGGCTTGCCTACCATGTCAGATCAAGTCATTTACTCCTTCTTCTATGGGCGATACATCAAGCCTACAGAGTCGACCTTTGTAGCGATTTTAAATCACAACAAGCTAAGGAATAGGCCGGGGGAGTTCTTGCTCAACATAGCGCGTATCACCGGCATGAACGAACTTGGCGTCAAGCTGCGACGAAGACACCAGGATTCAATGTCGCGCTATTTTGAGACAAGGTGGTTGATGACGGAGCGAGCATCAAAATCGAGAGCAGGCGAATATATCATGCAGCATTTGCCGCTCACTCCGGAACTGTTGGAAGAGATGATTAGAGGTCTGCTGCTCTTTAAGCTGTTTGAGCAGGCGGCTGTGCTATTCGTTGGCTGTCTCAAAGCTGGCGTTACTTTGGCAAGCAATTTGCTTCCCCAATTACTAGACGAATGCATCTCCGCCTTGGATTGGTCAGCCAGTGTGCGGTTGGTCCGCGGTATGAGCGACTTCTCGCGACAGTGGCTACGGATTATGGCCGAGAGTGGTCAGGATGGGCTTCAGCTGATTAATCGAGTGCATAAGCTGCTGGACCTTTGCGGAATCAGTATCCGTGGGCAATCATTACATTTTGCCGCCAAACGCCTGCAAATATCGGTACACGGACTGTCCGACTTGATCAGCATTTTGAACAGTACGGGTATCTTCCTGGAACCGAGCAGTTTCATGAACAAATACGACCCGGCCAAGAGCCGATGGCTCCAACTGGAGAGTATTCAAAAGGAATGCGTCAAGGTGCGAAAAGCAACAAAATCGATTGAAAGCAAGCTGCTGAATGCCGACCATGAGCAACAATTCCGCGAGGACTGTGCTATTCACATTAGCGAGTCGGCCTTGGAGCAATCGAAGAAGCTGAGAAAGGAATTCTACAAACTTTGTTTGAGTGGGCAGCAAACAGGTGAAGAGGATGAACAAGTGAGCAGGTCAGTGTGGGCTATTAAGACTGTTCAGTGTTGGAGGACGCATGGTAGGCCGAGAATTGTTGCTGCGCAAGTTCCGGCCTCGGATCGCCAGTTGACGCTGCAATCGAAACGCAAGTCGGTCTGGCGACCTCATGCTACGGCAGTGAATGCTGGGGCTGGCTCTACATAGGAGAGAGTGTACTGTCATAGAAAAATTGTGTACCATACTAGCATAGCGAGCCTCTTTTTCTTTCTCCTTGTCTGGCACAGCTTGACTCGAGAGCGACCAGGGTCAGATATAGATGTACAATACTGTGAGATGTGAATCGAAAAACAGAACATTATGTTAAAAAAGACAATGCGATAGAGGATCATTCAACAGCGCATTCAATACGAGCCCAGAAGCGGCGCAACCATTTAGTGTTTGGACGAGCTCCAAGTAGACAAAGTCAAACGGCGTAGATTTAGGGCCATGGACCAGTCACGACGCCCACACAAGGCACGCCTCTAAAAGCAGCGAGCAGGAGTGGCTCAAGGCAAACAGTGGCAAGGGC
This sequence comes from Beauveria scarabaeidicola, assembly GCA_037289395.1. Classification (NCBI taxonomy): domain Eukaryota; kingdom Fungi; phylum Ascomycota; class Sordariomycetes; order Hypocreales; family Cordycipitaceae; genus Beauveria; species Beauveria scarabaeidicola. The sequence continues at coordinate 54,219 of JAEIJG010000056.1, read as the reverse complement.
GAGACAGAACATGGTGTAGAAGAGCAAGAAAATCGCGCTTCTATTTCCATCTAGTTTTTTTGGTGGCGCATAGTGTTGTGCTACATGGTGACTCGGAGGTTTTCTGGTGTGGTTGTGTGAGGCCGTCCATCTGGTGAAGAGATGCGACCAAAGTTGAGGAAACTTGAGTCGCCTTTTCGTGATGACGACTCGCTGTTTGCACCAACCCAACTCGTAGCGTCCCGTCTCTTGGCATCATATTTTCTTCTTTTTCCATCCAACAGGTTTTCGTTTTGATTCCCTTTGTGAAACCGTGGGCAACCACCACCCAACCAACCTGTTGGCAGGTGGTGTCTGCGGGAAGAAAACTTGTGGAGTGGAGTGGCACAATTTGTGTGGCGCAAAAAAGGTGGATGGCACATGGTCCGGTGTTTCCTAATAATTGTTAACCGCCCGTTGGAGACCGTCCATCACCGTCCAAGGCCGCCTTTTCTCCAGGTGCTTTACTCGTTATTGTCATCTTGCTTTTTTTTCGAGCGTCATTCTCTCCTCATTGATCGCTGATCAGACACACTCATTAACTCCCTTCTTTGCCAGTGTCTTAGCGCACCCCCCCCCCCTCCGTCCTAGCATACCGACGTACCGACCAGCTTTCCCCCGGAAATCCGTCACCTGCAGCGAAAAAGAAGGATCATCCAATTCAAGGAACCCCACCAGCCAGCGGGCGACAAGCTAAAAGCTCACAAGCTCCCTAGCTTCTGAGACATAGCTTATATCTAGCCCGCGCCTGCATCGGTCGCTGCAGACGTGACCCTCACAGCGACTCTTGCGGTGAAATCGCGACTCGGTGGAAGCTTCAATCCATGCCCAAGGCTGTCGTTTCCGTTTGAATACGTGCGACGCAGCTGGTCAAGCACAGTTTGAAAGGGCGGCTCCAGGCTCTCCCCCTTTACAATACCTACGTATCCGCAACGCTGGACCCTGCACCCGGCTGCCGGCTTCGCATGGGCCACATCCGAACAGCTACCTACTAACACGTGGTCACGCGGGGGCATTGCCTTGCTTCTCCAATATTCTTATCTCACTGCTCATCTACTCGATCCTCTGGTGTTCTCCTTTAACAACACGAGACAAGACAAACCATCTGTTGCAACGTTCCTGTTGGCTCGGTAGCTCCTAGACCTCTTGAGCTTCTGGCGAGCCTCTCCCCACACTCCCCCGTGCAAAGCTCGGAAGCGAATCAACTCAATTGGTTGCGCTTCATTGCCAACATGAAGTTTGGACGAAAGTGAGTCCAGCACTGCGACTGCCCTCAACTGTTGCTGTCCAGCCCCTCCCTCCCCGCGCCAGCACCACACCGCCAGACACTAACAAGCCACCCCTCAAAGCCTTCCGCGCAACCAGGTCCCCGAGTGGGCAGCCTCGTACATCAACTACAAGGGGCTCAAGAAACTCGTCAAAGCTGCTTCCGAAAAGGCAAAGAATGGAATCGTGGTGGATCCTGCAGGTGGGCGGCCTCGTCCTTGATGCCTCAGATATGTCTTTGCTCGACGAAGGGGGGAGGTTCGCTCCATCCCCCCGCGTGACCTAACGCCATTCTCTTCTGCAGAGCTCTTCTTCGCCCTTGATCGCAACCTCGAAGATGTCGACTCTTTCTACAACAAAAAATATGCCGACGCTTGCCGCCGCGTCAATCTGCTCCAAGACCGCTACGGCCGCATTCCCGATGTCGTCGCAACCCTTGACGAGGATGAGGTCGAAGAGGTCATGGGCGCGCTGCTCGAGCTTCGCACCCTCTTGCGCAATATTCAATGGTTCGGCGAAATAAATCGCCGCGGTTTTGTCAAAATCACCAAAAAGCTCGATAAAAAGGTGCCCGGCATTACCGCTCAGCATTGCTACATCTCCACCAAGGTCGACACCAGGCCCTTTGCCAAAGACGGCAGCACCTCCCGTCTTCTTGTCGAAATCAATCGCTGGTTGTCTTCTCTGAGCGACGCGCAAAACGTTGATGACGCCAAGTCGGATCGTTCTACCCGCTCCCTAGGTCGTGCTTCCACCAAGGCTATGCTAAACCTGCCGCAGGCACAGCTCGATATTCTTGACCAGGCAGTGCGCGCCGATGACGAAAAGGGCCTCAACGAGGTCATTCACAACACTGTCACTCTGTCCGAGCCTGCTTCGCAAACATTGATGCTCAACTTGCTTCAAAGATCAATTTCTGCTCGCGCAAAGAAGTGCATTGTGCTTTTGCTAGGCCTTATCAAGCATCTCGATGAGCCTGACGATATCAACGGTCGCAACTGTATTCACCGTTTGATTATTCACATTGGCCGAACAAAATCTGCCACCAATGTGGATGACCGGCCCGTGCCAGCCGGCACGCAGTTTTCTACTCGGCACTTGCAGCCCGCCGTCTCTGCCGCTGTTCCCATCAAGGCCATCAACACCAAGGAATCGCAGCTTCTCGACAAGGATGACGAAACTGTTCAGTTGCTACTCTTCCTGCTTGACAACCTCAAACCCGAACAGCGTATTTCTCTGCGCACTCGCGACTCGTTCGGTCGCGTGCCTCTGCACTATGCTGCACAGGCTGGCTTTGTTGTGCTTTGCCAAATCCTCATGGCTCGCATGCAGGAATGGGACCAGTTCGATGTCAGTGATGGTATCGACGCTCCTGAATGGCAGGATAGCGAGGGTTATGCTCCTCTGCATCTCAGCGTCATCGGTGGCCATCCCCTCACCACCAAATCGCTGTTGCAGGGTGAGGATTGGCAGAGAAGTAGTGATGCTAAGCCCGCACTACGAAAGATGGTTGGAAAATCCGGCGCTGTTCTTGCTATTGCGACCAAAGCAAATTACTGGGTTATTGTACAGATGCTGCTTGAAGCTGGTGTTGACGTCAATTGGCGCGATGCGACTGGCGAGACAGCCCTCCACGTTGCTGCCCGCTTCAATCACCGTGAATGCGCCGAAGTCATTCTCAAGGGAACTGAATCTCAGAAAGCAGATATGGAGCTGACTGAGAACTCTTACTCTTGGACACCGCTGCATGTGGCTGCCGTAGACGGCTCCCTTGATGTTGTGCAGCTCCTGATCGAGGCTGACGCGCAGCTTGCCAAGCCTGATGCGTCCGGCTGGACGGCCAAAGAGCACGCTGCTCTCCGCGGTCACATGGACATTGCGCGGCTCCTTGGCTCTTATACGGAGGAGGAAACTGAGGAAGCGCCCAAGCGCCCAGCTGACCAGGGCCTGTCCACCAGCCCCCCGGAGGCTTCATCAATCGATGGTCGTCGGTCGAATGGAACGGCTGCCAACGGTCAAGCTCGTCCTGTCGAGTCTGTCAAGACCTTTGGTCATCGTTATCTCCGCAACGAGAGCTTGGTTTTGGTCAGCCTCGGCTCCATGGATTTGCGCAAGAGGACAGAGCCTGTCAACCTCGATAGCATCCCGCTCAATGAGGCGCATAGTACGCAACTCGATACAGCACTATCGGTCGTTGTCTCTGCCACCGGAGCAGTTGGCGAGCCTACCATCATCGACTTGCCCGTGCATGATGGTATTGCTACAGAACCTGTAGTCTTTACCACTGGAGATGCCGAGAAGGTAAAGCTCATGTTTGACATTATGCCCACCTATTCGGGCAACCAGAAAGCCAAGGTCGGGCGTGCCATAGCTCTTCTTTCGTCGGTCAAGCCTACCATGGGCTCTGGTCGCATGAACCTGCAAGGTGATGTTTGCGTGCCGATCATGTCGAGCAATTTTGACGTTATCGGAACCGTAAACTTCAACTTTCACGTCATCACACCTTTCCACCACCCCAACATGGAGATCACTTCCCGCCAAACATACTGGAAGAAACTTGAGACAACTATGCTCATCGGTCACCGCGGTCTCGGAAAGAATGCCAGCTCCAATAAGTCTCTGCAGCTAGGTGAAAACACGATTCCTTCCTTTATTGCTGCCGCCAACTTGGGAGCCCAATACGTCGAGTTTGACGTTCAGCTCACCAAGGACCACGTCCCTGTCATTTACCATGACTTTCTTGTCAGCGAGACGGGTATTGACGCGCCCGTGCACACACTCACTCTCGAACAGTTCTTGCACATCAACCCTGACACGCGCCGAGCCGATGAGCGAGCCAAGCACGCCGACTCTAATACGTCCGGCTCTCGTGCCCGCAGCAGCAGCTTTGCGCCAAAGCGCTCGCAGTCGATGGGCTTTGCTGGCACCGGGGCCGGTTTCGGCGAAATGGAGGAGCGCATGAAGCACACGCGCGATTTTAAAGAGAAGGGCTTCAAGGCCAACTCTCGAGGCAACTTTATTCAAGCGCCGTTTGCCACGCTGGAGGATCTGTTCCGCAAGCTGCCGGTGCACATTGGCTTCAATATTGAGATGAAGTACCCGATGCTGCACGAGACGGAGGAGCACGATATGGACACCTACGCTGTCGAGCTCAACTCTTTCTGCGACACTGTGCTGCACAAGGTCTACGATCTTGCGGGTGAGCGACACATCATCTTTAGCTCATTCAACCCGGATATTTGCCTGGGTCTGAGCTACAAGCAGCCGTCGATTCCCATTTTGTTTCTCACAGATGCCGGCTGCAGCCCCGTCTCGGATATACGCGCTTCGTCGCTGCAGGAAGCTATTCGATTCGCCAGCCGCTGGAATCTGCTGGGTATCGTGTCTGCGGCAGAGCCGCTCATCAACAGCCCTCGCCTTGTCAAGGTTGTCAAGGAGAATGGATTGGTGTGTGTAAGCTATGGCACGTTTAACAACGACTCGATCATGGTCCAGGTTCGTACACTTTTCCCCGAGAGCGAATATTAAAAGAATGTTTGGCTGACTTTTTGAATTGCAGCGCCAAGTAAAACAAGGTATTGATGCGGTCATTGTCGACAGTGTCTTGGCCATCCGCAAGGGTCTCACTGCGGGAGAATCGGCAGGTGCCGCCATCGAGGCATCGTAACGAGGAAGGTCTACCTCAACAAAGAAAGTAAAATCACACAAAATACATCCAAAAAAAAGAAGTGCGGCATTCAATAGTCACCAAGATTATCATCATTCTTGAATAGCCAATGTTATTGAGATTATGGGGCTTCCGCGCGTCGTGGCGTGGTCTATGAGAGAGAGGTTCATGAGCGGATGGACTTTCCATCACTCATCACTTGTAGCTACATTACAAGTATCTGCAAACTGTCCTGGGGCCATCTCGATACGTACGCTCGGAACGCGTGATATCTGTTGACTGGCAACAAAAGAAAGAAGAGTTGCCGACTTCACCTTGGCAAAGGTGGTGCGGGCACATGTAGGACCTCTCGACCGCTTGACGCTTGAAGCCCTGTTAACCGGCGGCCAACACCAACACTTTTGCCCACATTAGCGTTAGCTGTAGGCAGCTTTTGAAACGCGATGTCATCCGAGAGGAAACGTTTTTCTATGCGGTGTGCTTGTTTACGTCTAGCCACTGCTAGGGGAGGGGGGAAGGGACGTTTGAGGGCGATTCCTGCTGCTTTTTGAACCCTTGACAAGACCAAAGGTGACTGACCACCTTCATCATCACCATTCCCATCATCATACAAAAGGTTTTGCTTATTCTTACGTGCTTCTTCTGAGAAGCCCCATTTAGCAACAAGGAACAATAATAGCATCATCGTTATGGCGCCCGCAGAAATTAACCTCAGCCAGACGCGGCAATGGCTCGCTCAGCTACACACCACCAACCTACCACCAGCATCCGCCCCCAGCAGCAGCAGCAGCAGCTCCTCCTACTCGTCGTCGTCGTCGACACACAGCCGCGGCAGCGGCGACTACACCTCTAGCGCGTCCTCTTGTCCCGTCTACTCTTCTGGTGGTGGCGGCGGCGGCGGCACTTGCACCCCGTCCCCCAACACAACGATGACGACGGCATCGTCGAGCCCGCTGACGGAGACGCGCGCCCGGAGCCTACAGCGGCTATGCGCGCTGAGCGATGCGCACAAGGCGGCGGAGGCGGAGGCGGAGGCGGAGGCGGCGACAGCTGCGTCCAGCGGCAATGAGCGGTTCGCGCCGAGCAACATCAACTGCATCAGGGCGACGGGCGGCGGCGGCGCGGGGCAAGGGCCGATGGATGCGCAGTCGATGGGATGGTCGAGGTGGGCGCGCAGACAGTCGGTGCAGTCGCTCGAGGCGCTCGAGAGAGATGCGACGCGGAGGTTTTGGCTGTCAAAGCTGAAGTCGAGGTGGTGATTGCGGGATGTTCTTTTTTCGACTACGTGTTTAGTTGGGGATGGTTTATTGTCTTGCATGGTTGCGGAAATGGGTATCCACGGGTGTTTTGCGAGGTTTGAGGAATTGGTAGGCGCATTGCTCGTTGAGCGTTCAGACTGTACTTTCTTATGTATACATATCATGAGTCCCATGCGTGAAGCTTGCGTCAATTGACGACTAATTGCACCAGATTCGATCAAGCCCAGATTACTCAACAGGTAATTCTCTTTCTATTTTCTTTGGTCATGCTCATGACTCTACCAGTCTACATGATACCCAGGATCGCTCGCTAGGAATAACAAACTAAGCAACTCCTTTTTCAGCCAAATCATGTTTAATATCCAATGACCTCAACCAAGGAGGGAGTAAAAGGCAACATATACACCCACGCACATTATACAGAGAGTCCTCCCTCCAGAGACTCGTCGCGCTCTAGTCTCTCCAGCCCCGTGCCGACCGCACCATACACTTTGAGCGGGACAGACACATCAAAGCTCTCGCAGGCCAAATTTTCCACCGCCACGAGGACGAGGCCGCCTTTGTCATCTTGCGATATCTGCTCCAGCAGGGTGGAGCCGACCGCAGCAGCCGGTGGCGCGCTCTCGCTCTCCTCGCCGCTCTTGGCGGGCACCACAAACTCGACTCGAATCTTCCACTCAAAGCTGACGCCGCTGGTGACGAACTCGGGTGTGGCGGATATGGGTATCGTAGGCGTAAACACGATGCGGCGCGAGTACATGGTCGTCTCGGAGGAAGCCTCATAGACCTTGCGCGTGACTCGTTGGATGCTGGAGTCGGAGCGCACGGCCAGGGAGGGGTCAATCTTTTCCGACGTCTCCAGCGTGGCGTGGACGGCGTAGCAAGGCACCTCGGCCTTTGTAAAGTCAACGACCATGGTCACGACCTCGCCGAGCCTATATGCGGGTCGAGGCAGCATGACTGCACCGACCCTCTTGCCGTTTCTCGCAATTTCGAACCGGTTCTGGCTCTGGCCTTCGTTGGCCAAGTTACTCCTCATGATAGCAAGGTGAATGGCCTCTTTTGTCGAGGCCACTTCATCAAACATTGATGGGCGTCGTGAATCAAGGCCGTCTGTCGTCGGCGAGAACAAAGAATTCGACTTGTCGTCCTTCTGCTGAGCAACAAGCTCATCGACATATGCCAGGAAATCATTCATGTTCCCTTTGCTTTCCACATGTATGCGGCCTTTGCTAGCATGCTTGCGCTTTCCGATAGCCTTGACCAGCGCTTCGTCTTTCAATAATATATATGGACTCATCAGATCGTGCCCAAGAATCTCACCATAGCTGTTGACACTGCCGAGCACCCTAAAGGGAATTTCGACGGAACGGACCTGCTGCTCTCGCGTTCCCCCAGCTCTTTGTGTTCCAATAACCAGACTGTACGAAATTTTAAGAGCCTTTCCCTTGTGCGACGGCGGCAGACCTCGGGGAAGGCGGAGAGTATATTCAAAGGAGCGGCTCTCGCCCGGCGCAAGCTGCATATCGACAAACAATATTGACTGGGGAGTGCTCAGTAGAGGGACTGCTTTCGAGTTGGCCGCGCCTCGCATCTCCTTCATTGTGCTTAGTTCGTTGCTGCCCAAAAAGTCGCCGAGTGAGCTGCTAATGGCTCCCCAGCCAAAACCGCGCAACAGACCGCTGTCTCTCCTGTTTTGGTCGAGGCCAACAACACCGCTCCCTCGCCCCCCAACGACGCCCTTTTTCTTGACTTCGTCGAACTGGCTGAGGCTGATCAGGGAGCCGTCCAGCGAAAATGAACCTTGTACTTGGGCGTAGCCCATCATTATGGACTCCGGAGTCTTATTTGACGAGGGAGGTAAGCCCGAGGTCCCTCGCAGTTGTGATAGTCGCGCAGCGCCCCTGGCTGCGGGATACTCAGAGGCCAGTGTTTCGGAAGAATGGTTGCTCACGGCATAGAATTCGCCGCTGCTGCGTGGCGTTGCGCTGGCCATGCTGTTACTCGATAGAATACGAGCGGCGGGGGTGAGAGGCTTGTCAGACTCCTTTGGTCGCAGGGCTAGGTGACTTTTGTTAGTGGCAGCCTCCTCTTCTTCGGGATTTTCTGCTGGAGATCCGGCTGGGAAGTGAAAGTCGGGCATCAGGTTTGGTGACGTTCTAGGCGATCGTCGTCGTCCAATGCCGGGAGTCGAAGGCGCTGTGGAGGAGCGATTCTGCTGACCGTATCTGTCGGAAGGGTATGATGCAGTATGTAGGGGTGATGTCATATTTCGGGATGCTGGATGATCTTCCCTATTAGCATGCAGCGAGACCAGAATACAGGCAAACTCACTAAGTTGTGGTCCGGCGGCCGTATTGCCTTTGGACATTATTTGCAGGCTCGAGGCACGATTGTGGCCTCGATGCGGCATAGTCGGCCGGCCTGAAGTCTCGCTTCGTTGACTTTGGTCATCCATGGTGCTCGCTGAACCAATTGAGACTATTGATAGGGATCGTTTATGGGCATGTCCGGGTCGGGATTCGGAAAAAGAGCCGCCGCCTGAGGGCCACTGCACGGCCGCCGATCGAGAACTAGGCGTCGTTGACGGTATGCTCAGAGATAGAGCCGATCTCCTGTGGCCTCGGCCGTTGCTAGCAGGGGGCGGGGATGTGATGGTGTTGCTGCCTCTGCTGCTGCGGTTGCCTCCAAGGGGTGACGCCAGACTCGAGAGCAGCCGCTGACGGTCCGAATTGTTTCGTCTCTGCGGGGAGGCATGTTGATGCTGGTTTGCCCTGGCATTGTCCGATTCCCGCGCGACATTCTTGAACGTTATGGTGCACTTGATGTCCTCGCCAGCAAAGACAGTCTGGTCTCGCCAGTGGACAAAGACACGGATGTGACTGTCGGGAGCCATGATTGGGCGAGCCTCGTCGATGTGTCGTAGGAGACGAGGAATACGGGGGGTTGCCCCTGCAAAGAGGGATCGGTAGTTAAAGACGTGACGACGAGTAGTTTCGATACGGCATCGCTGAAGCGGCGATTCGCAACGTAAACCGGGCCAGGCAGCGTGGGTTCGATGTGAAGCGCGATAGAGCTCAAAGGGGACGGCTGACGTAGCTGGCAGTTATGGCGGAGCACCCCCCACCAGTCAGCCAACGCAATCGTGCCTAAAAAGTGCTACCCTGGAACCGAGCCATCGGAGATGAAGTGTTGACACGGCTGGGATGGCTTTGGGGAATTTATGCGTGTTGATGCTCAAGTATGTACACGTGCTTGATGATGATGATGTTAGAGTAATCTTGGGCATGTTACTGCCTCCAACTCCACGACTTTCGATTGTGAAAGTCCTTAGTGTGGAACCTAGCGTAGAAACGACTTCTGGACACACGCCACAAGAATAACCCGTCTCATTGGGCATGTCATTGCAGCACACTACCAAGAACCGAAAAATGAAATGTCATCAGTCATATTAAGCCTTTACTCGAGCAAGAAATAGTGGCATTCTTATGCTGCTGTCTACACTGCAACCACGACTTCGATAAAAGCGCGTGGGGACGCAGTCTGCTCGTCGCTAATTAGGTAACTCGCTAACTAGCATAGCCGTGAGCCACAGGAAGGAGATGGAAAAACCACAGAAGGGACAACATGCACGGGTACAAAAGACCATGGGCTAGCAATGCATGCAGGGAATTATTTGGAGCCCATCTCTAGGGTAACGCGCAGAGAGGTTGACTGCGGCCCGGCTGCGGAAGAGTGGCGACGCTGCAGCTGCAAGTCGTGTGCTCTTGGGCTACAAGTGACCAGTAATCTGACAAGGTGATACAGGAATCGAACTGGAGAGGACGAGGGAAAGAAATAGGGGAATTGGAACCGCGGCGATGGCCGGGTTAGCATGCAAGGCTGACCGAACCGAAAAAAAAGGGCTCGTAACAAGTTAGGCAATCAGTAAATGCAGCAACTCGATGGTGTCGTGCGGCCAGCGAGCGGCGTGGGTAGGTCACAACATTTGCATATGCCAACGCCATCTGCCGCACTAGTCGCATCGTGGCGAGTGGAATTATAGCTACTTGGAGGCTGCAAAGGTTGGCGGTAATCAAGCCTTTGAAAGGAGCTCCAAGGTTAAGACGAAAAGTAACACGACGAATAGTGATAGGCGAGAAGACGCGGGGAAGCGGGCAAGGGGAGGTATAGGGAAAAGATTGACGGTGTGTTCTCGGTCTTGTTTGTCGCCACTCTTTGTCGCCCAGTTTCCGTTGCGAGATGCAGCGGGTGGTGTTGTAATGGAATCTCTGCTCTCGGTTGATGAGGTGATGAAGTCTCTAAGAGAGGAGGGCACGGCGTAATAGCTCTAAAGTCCGATGGCCAGCAACAGCGAACGTTGTCGGCGTTAAGGTAGTGCATGTGAGGCGAAAGAATTTATAACGACGACGACTCATAGAGTATGGGAAGGAAAATCCGGCCAATGATGCGACCTAGACGATATAAAAAGGACAGTCCATGCCATTTTGCGGGAGCATTGAAAGCGTGATATGGTTCCGGCGTTGTTGGAACCGTCACACGAGGGTGTGTGGATGGACAAACGGGGTGGAAACTGATAATAAGCGGCGTTTGCAGCATCGCTTTGAAAGCTGGCTCTGGCAGCTGCCCACCAAAAAGGCCCTTGATGGAATAGGTACGGCGGAACGGGTATCTGTTTGCGCTCGATATATCAGTAGAGGTGGCTTCTAGCTTGACCCTTTAGAAACGTAATTAAATAGTATGGGCAGAGGACGAGGCAAAAGCTCTAGTCTTTCTCACGTACTATCCCTTGCGGAAAACATGGAGGGCGTCGGCGAGAGGGAGGGCCCTAAAGTTTTTTTGGCGGGCACTGCAGCGGGGTAGCTTCCAATTGTAAAAGAACAACTGCTGTTCAGAGGGGCCCGGAGTAGACTTGAAGAGTCGCACGGAGTAAAATAAGGGAAAGTTGGTGTACTGCACAGCGCCTAACAGTGCGTGCGTGCGTGGATGCGGTGGCTGTAATGTAGATTAATAAGAGCAGACTTGTATCGGAGGCCGGGAAATGTTCAGACAAAGAACGGCAACTACGATTTCAAGGGAAAAAAAAGAAAAAAGAAAAAAGAAAACCGGCTTCAGGAGCCGAGACATGCAGACTAGAGCAAAAACTATTCATATCGGCCAGCCTGCAAGGTTCTCGAACCATTGCCATGCGTGCCGTGTCGCAGTGATGCAATGCGGGGGATTACCAGCAGCTCTCTACCAGGTACCTACAGGTTCCTGTCAGCGTTTATTACCCCAGCGCCCACCTGCTGTCGGCCTCCGTAGGCCCGGACCCGGAGAGTCAGTCATCGGAGGACCAATTACCTACCCACCAGGCAGCTACGTGTGGTGAAAGGAAAAAAAAAACAGCATAGAAACTTGCAAAGACGAAAACATCAAAAGAAAAGAGCAAAAAGGAAGCCAGCTGCACACGTTTGCCTACGCAATTAACAACCCACCACCACCACCACCACCACCACCACCACCACCACCACATGGTGCGTCTGATCAGGGCCCAGCGCCACCCTTTCGGATACCATCGCTTGTTGTAGCACCGCCGCGCCGTATGCGTCGTGGGCCTGGAATAATTGTCAGCAAATCATTACTCCGTACGCAAATAACGATACAATGCTTGCTCGGGATTATGTGCATTTACGGAACCATGGATTGGCCATGATTGGTTTGCCCCTCCTTCCAGCGCGCTACTCCTCCGCTCCCCGCCATCCACACCATCTAAATTTTGGCTAGTAGACCCGGCTTCAAGTTCATTTCCCCGCCGCCGTCCTGGTTGTCCAAGCTATTCGGCGCCAGCAAATGTCCACCCTCACCCCGCTTTATCGTCATGTTCTCTTCATCTAGGCAACAAATCGCAGACACATATTTAACCTGCTCCTCACCCAGCTCTTCCCACCTTGTTCGCCCCCCCCCTCATCCTCTTATGCTGGTCTAGTCCATCTCTCATCTTCTCTTATACCCAGATAGCCCTTTGCTGTAACTGTCTCACACACAAACAGTCCGTCATCATGACTTTGACAGTGCAGCTATCTACGCCCGCTACCGGCAAATATGACCAGCCAATTGGCTTGTAAGTTGTTGTTGCGTGTTATCTTCTCCGCACGCCCGACCGGCCATGCGCTTACACTCCCCCGCCCCCGCGATTCCTTGACTAACACAAACTGCCCCATACAGGTTTATCAACAACGAGTGGGTTGAGGGTGTCGACAAGAAAAAGTTTGAAGTCATCAACCCCTCTACCGAGGAGGTCATCACCTCTGTCTGCGAAGCTACCGAGAAGGATGTCGACCTCGCCGTCGCCGCCGCCCGCAAGGCCTTCGAAACTACTTGGAAGGAGACCACCCCGGCGGATCGCGGCGTGTTGATGAACAAACTCGCCGACATTGCCGAGAAGAACACCGATCTCCTCGCCGCTGTCGAGTCCCTCGACAATGGCAAGTCCATCACCATGGCCAAGGGCGATGTTGGCGCAGTTGTCGCCTGCATCCGCTACTATGCTGGCTGGTCCGACAAGATCCACGGCAAGACTATCGACGTCGCCCCCGACATGCACCACTACGTCAGGAAGGAGCCTGTACGTATAATAATCAGCCTCAATACAAGTACGAGCCGAAATGCTAACTGCGAATATAGATTGGTGTCTGCGGTCAGATTATCCCCTGGAACTTTCCTCTTCTCATGCTTTCCTGGAAGATTGGCCCTGCCCTCGCCACTGGCAACACCATCGTCATGAAGACTGCTGAGCAGACCCCCCTCTCCGCCCTCGTCTTTGCCCAGTTTGTCAAGGAAGCTGGCTTCCCCCCTGGTGTTTTCAACCTGATCTCTGGTTTCGGCAAGACCGCCGGTGCCGCCCTCTCCGCTCACATGGACGTAGACAAGATTGCTTTCACCGGTTCCACCCTTGTCGGCCGCACCGTCCTCAAGGCTGCTGCTTCCTCCAACCTCAAAAAGGTCACTCTTGAGCTCGGTGGCAAGTCCCCCAACATCGTCTTCAATGATGCCGATATCGAGTCTGCCATCTCCTGGGTCAACTTTGGCATCTACTTCAACCACGGTCAGTGCTGCTGTGCTGGTACTCGCATCTTTGTCCAGGAGGGCATTTACGACAAGTTCCTCGAAGCTTTCAAAAAGCGCGCTGCCGCCAATACCGTCGGTGACCCCTTTGACACCAAAACTTTCCAAGGTCCCCAGGTCAGCAAGCTCCAGTATGACCGCATCATGAGCTACATCAAGTCTGGCAAGGATGAGGGTGCCACTGTCGAGATCGGTGGTGAGCGTCACGGCGACAAAGGCTTTTTCATCAAGCCTACCATTTTCTCCAACGTCCGCTCCGACATGAAGATTATGCAGGAGGAGATCTTCGGCCCCGTCTGCTCCATCTCCAAGTTCTCCACCGAGGAGGAGGTCATCAAGCTTGGCAACGAGACCACTTACGGTCTTGCCGCTGCCGTTCACACCAAGGATCTCAACACCAGCATTCGTGTGAGCAACGCCCTCAAAGCTGGTACTGTCTGGGTCAACTGCTACAATCTTTTGCACGCTTCGGTTCCCTTTGGAGGGTTCAAGGAGTCTGGAATCGGTCGTGAATTGGGTGAAGCGGCCCTCGATAACTATCTACAGACAAAGTCAGTCACTGTCCGTCTGGGAGGCCCAATGTTCGGATAGAAACAATTCGTACCTATAAGAAGCCCAGACAAGCTCTTGGGACATCAACACAAAATTTTCAATCTCGTTAGCCTAATAAATTGACAAATTATCCACGACGCATTACGCTAGGCTTAATTCTGAGAAATCGAATGGGGAGCCCGCGTCCTGGGTCGCGCAGAAGGTGCTGAACAATGGACACACGAGCTAGTAGGAACTGCCACATATCGATAGAGAAGCAATGGAATGATTTGACTCCAGATCGGAATTTCTGGCAGGCTTTCATATTTTGCGCGCACATCTTCCAAGAACATTCTTCGACGGCCAAGTCAAGATAGGGAGCTCAGCAAGCCTACAGACAAGTGTCAGTTCACACTTCATCAGGGATGTCAGCGCAGCTTGAGATCCTGGGAGCTTAAATTTTGTTGTATATCTCTGCTTCTAGCCCCTCAATCTCTTCAGCTCAGTATTCTCAGGACTTCTGTTGCCAAGATGGGAGGTTGACGTCTCAGAGGTCGAGGTCAGCGTACAGTGCGCCCCACTCTGTCATCACATTGAGCTCATAAACTAAATTAGCGAGCGGAGGCGATAAGAAAAACCCAGCCTCATTAGTCTAGGGGTTACGACGTTGGATTTTGACCACAACCAATCATTCCAAAAGCATCAGTTCGAATCTGATATGAGGCTTCGACATTCTCTTTTTGGTCCGACTATACTCATACGTGCATTGCCTCAATCGCATGCTAAGCACCGCTCGCGCTCGTCTCTTTTTTTCTTTCCAATCAATACAATTCTTTCACACATACATGTATTGCCTAAACCGCATGCTAAACACCAGTACCGTTTGGTCTTTTCTTATAACTTTTCAATCGATACTCCGTACAATTCTTTTTTTGTATCCTGGCCTGGCGAATTAGAGGCCGGTTGTGTGACACGAGACTCATATATGATATCACCTTGCCGCGATGCACGTCGGTTGGGAATAGCGTGCTGTGCTTCGATTTATTACAACCCCGGGCCCGCCTCCCCGGCCGCTCGTTATTGGGTTTATTACTGTACGGTTATTTTCCTATCTTCCGTCGATTGCTATGACTGGGTACCAGGAGTGACTCCGTAATTACTATTTATTGTGAACGTCCGGGCCATACACCGAGCAACGCGTCGCGCGAGAAATGGCGTTTTGCTGGTACGTGCACGATCTCGCATGACTAGCGGGCGATGAAGCAATAGCCAGCTTCAGGCCTCGTTCGATATGCGCAAGGATCATGCAAATTACTGGCACGAGCGCAGACGGTGGCGCATCGCAATATTCGTTACACAGCAGGTGGAACTTTTGGGAAACTTTGCAGTAAACAGAGCCGGACTGGCTGCGAATCCTCATTTTGCGCGGAGGCCATTGCCCAGTCGATAACCAAGTCGGATCGCATTGAGTGCCAGGCTCCCCTGCTTTTGCAATCTAATTCTCGTTACAGGGGACATGGATGATGGTGCCAATAGTCTTTTGGTGAGCCTCTTTTGCGAAGAGCTTGATGTGACAGCTTACAGGTCCTGTGTGATTGAGGATGGAGGGGGACTGCCCGGGGACTGATAAAGTGGTTGCAGGAAATGGCGGAAATTGAGAACATGCGAATGGGGATGGGATTGATGGAGAATGTCTCTGATGCAAAGCAGAAGAGAAAGAAACCATTGACGGGCGCTTCTAGGACAATGTTGTTGTGCTTGATGCTGGCCATTGCTGGATGCCCTGGCAACAGGGATTCAGGTTACCCTGGTTTTAGACTATTATTAGAGGCTGCTGGCAACTGGCGGGCGACCAGGTAACTTAGGGGGGGGCCGCTAATTTAGCATTACCTAGGTATCCAGCAGCGTCGCCAGGCACAGGGCACGCGCAACGCCTCTCCAGCTTTTGCGAGCCGACGCGTTGAGCATTCTGCACCGCCAAATCGCTTCAATGCCCGTGCTTGAAAATGAAACCCCCACTATCTTGTTGAAAGCTCTGATCAGGAAGAATCTACAGAATGGTCCGTGATACTTCAGCCAGCTTTTTTTTTTGGCGCATTGACGGAGGTAAACCTGTTGGCCGTTTGTGACCTTGGGGACTTCGGCCAGCTTTCAGTGGGTACCTACTTGGGTACTTACCTAGGTACCTAGGTAGGTTAGTACATAGGTACCTACTACTACCTACCTTACTAACTTCTAGTAGGTCCCAAGCGGCCAAGCCCCCACAGGAGCTCCCAAGCTCCTCCATCAAGCGCTGTATTATTTTTTCTTGTTGCCCGTACAGAGGTACAAAGTCAGCTTCCCCAACTTGAACTAGGTACGTGAGCTCCTCGATCGAGCACGACACCATCTCACACAAACACAACAAAACTTTATCGTGTCACGAGATCCGTGGGCGGTCGGCTTCTTCCTAAACGTCTGACACTCTTTCCTCCCTCTCCTAGCAACCGTCCTCTAATTATAGAGATCCTGTCTTTCCCCCTTCGCTTCCTCAGTCCTCAGTCCTTCTGTATGTACCTGTCTCGTTTCTCTTCCCAGGAGGACGCAAACTCGGTTCGGACACTGACAGCCGTCCCAGCTCTTCAATTGTTCCATACACGCTCGACGCCGTTTATATACAGATATTGGCTTGCTTGCGGCCCTCCTTTGTCTGCCAACCGTACTGCCCATCAGACCCTCATTTGCCGCCCGAGATATCAACATTGCCCACCCCGCCCACGCAAATAGAACTCGGCCATTGCATATACACCCGTCCCATTAAGTCAATGGCTACGAAATGGTTGCTGTTACGCCATCCAACAGCCGGTTGAAGCTGACTCCCTCCAATTCGCCGTATCTTGGACGTCCTTCAAGATCCCCCATGCGCGGTCGCCAGCAAGAATCCTGGCTCTCCTTGCGGAGAGTCGTCGGCACTACCTGCCGTTCGCAGACCGGTTTCGACACCGTGAATTCTTCCATTGCTTATGTTGCTGGGGGAGCTGTCGTGGTCGTCAATGTCGAAAACGGAACCTACAGCCAGCATTTTTACCGAGCTCGACCTGCTGCTGTACCTGTCCATAATGCCCTGAATATTCTGCAGAACACCTCGAGCACGCCCACCACCACTACCCCCAAGGCCAATGACAGCCGCGGCAGAGTCGCTCCATCAAATAGAGACTCCATCTACGGCTCGCTCGATTGGGCCGATTCTCCCACCTCCAAAACTTGGACCAGCAGAGAGAGGATCAAGGCAGCCACTTGTGTTGCCCTCAGCCGAGATGGCAAATTTCTTGCCGTGGGCGAAACCGGCTATGCTCCTCGCGTTTTAATTTTCAACCTCCAAGATGCATCATCCGATACACCACTCGTCTCCATCAGCGAGCACACCTTTGGTGTAAACGCCGTGGCTTGGTCGGCGGACTCACGATATCTCGCCTCTTTGGGTGCCGCCAATGATGGCTTTCTCTACATCTGGAAGGTTGATCCTCGTACCGGACAAACAAGGCTGTTCCAGCAGAACCGATGTACTTCGTACATCCGACACATGACGTGGATGGGAAGCAACCTGATTACACTCGGCGTGCGACATGTCAAGATTTGGAGGATCGAGGATGGGTCTTCTTCTCCGACAAAGAGTCGGCACTTTAATGACTCTGCTCCTTCTACACCGACATCTTCCCAGAAAACGCTCCCCGGCCGCAATGTCCTGTTGGGTGGCCTCCTCGATGCTACCTTCACCTGCGCCGCCGTGGACGGAAATCGACTGCTCGTATGCACCGAAGCTGGCGATGTATGCATCATGGACGATGACGATAGACAAATGAAGCTTGTCAAGGCGGTTACGATGAACTTTGCGATTACGACCATTACCATACGTGGAGATGTTGCCTATGTTGGATGTAAAGACGGTTCATTTGCGACTCTGGATGTATCAGCTGTCATGGACGGCGGAGGTGACGATTGCGTCTTGACCACGACAACGGCACCTACTGGAGTGCTCGCCCTGGGCTTTCTAAACGATAACCTTGTCACCATTGACTCAAAACAGTCCATCGATATTTGGTCCCGCGATCATCTACCGGGTCAAAAGCAGGACGCAATCGCTCACATTCCCATCCCTGGCCATGGCGAATCCATTAACGGAGTGCATCCACTTCGCCGTCCGAATAAGCCCGATGCTTCATTCATCACGTGGTCTGGTTCGGGAAATGTGACATTTTGGGATACAGAGGGCCGACAGAAGATGTCGGTAGACGTTCCTATCGACGCGGTTGAGATTGACTCGGAAATGGGCGTCAGCAACCAAGCCACTTGCGTTGAAACATTGCGCAATGGCAAGCAGCTCATCATCGGTGACCGCCTTGGTATCTTGAGAATCTTTGACGTCGATACTAAGGAATTGCTGCTCGACACCAAAGCCCACTCTATGCACTGTGTTGGTATCAGCGTCTGCGAGACCCCTACAAAACTCATCATTGCGAGCTGCGGCCGTGACAGGACGGTACAGCTCTTCCATCAGCTGTCCAGTGGGCAGACTGAACATTTCCAGACACTCGAGTTCAGTGCACGGGTTGTTCAAGTCTTGGTCCCGTCGGATGACAAAGTCATTACTTGTTCTCTGGACCGCTCTTTACAGATTCATGACCTGGTCACTCGTGATGGCGAGCCCGACGTCATTGCAGCAATCCCGTCCAAGGTCATCTCTCTCAAAGCATCACCCACGAGTCTGCTTATGGGGCCAGACCGCCGCAGCATCTACATTTCGCTGTTAGATCGATCCGTATTCCAGTTCGATCTCTTCACTGGACGGCAAGTCTCTTGTTTCAAGTGTACAGATGAAGGCGGCGTCGAGTCTGCTGTGCTAGATGGCTTGACCCTTGGTAACTGGCCGGCCCGCGATCTCGACTTCATTCTGGGCACTTCCAACACGGATAAATCGATTAGATTGTATGATGCGCGATCAGGCTTGTTTCTCGACCGTGAATGGGGGCACACCGAGGCCATTAACGGAGTGTGCATCGTGGAGGATGATGACGGTTCAAAGAAGGTGGTCAGTGCCGCCTCAGACGGCACTATCATGATTTGGCTGTTAGATTTTACTGAATTGTCACCACGATCAATGAGCCGTGAAGTGTCACCCACAAAAGAAATCAGTATCACTGGCAGACCCACGCTGCGAAAGGTCCTCTCTCGAGCCGAGCTTGCCGAGTTCCAGCGCTCAACTCCCAACAATAACAGACAGAAATCACCGCCCCGCACTTTACCGCGACGAAGTTCGCGTCTCAATCTAAAAACCCCTACTGGTACACTGAATGGACAAGGCAACAGTACAATCATTGAAAGCACGCCGTCGAGGCGCAGACCTTCTGAAAGCCAGGGAGCTAGTCCGCCGCCCAGCCCTAAGGGACGCGTCAGTCGCCGACCTTCTTTGCCAGCGATGGGCGCTATGGCACGCAAGAAATCCTCGGCAACAAACTTGCGAGCGCAAAACACGTTGAATACAGCCACAGAGCAAGCATGCCGTACATTGCGAGCATACAGGCGCAAGCTCTCGTCTGCCGAGCCAATCACCGCCGAATGTTTGACAGAGCTGGATCAAGAACTTCGCCTGACAGCTGCTGCCTTGGGTGACCGCGCCATTCGTAGCAAGGCTATGAATGAGACTGTTCTCAGTGGACTATTGGACCAATATTCCGAGCGACTCGTCACATTGCTTGACGAAAAACTACGACTCACTACGCCGCCCAAGGACAGAGGGTCGGACAACCCTACTGAAGAGCGCTTTGGCAGTGCCGACAGCAGCTCAAACACATCATCGTCGCCATGATTCTTTTATTCTTTGCTTTGTATTTATCTTGACTTTTTGTATTTGTCTGGGTGCATTGATGCCTGTCGCATCCAGTCTTTGGATGACATGGGATTTACGGTGTTATTTCTGCTTGGGTGCAATACTTGGGCTTTACTAGTGCAGTGATGCGAGGAGTGAAGAAAAGTCTCCTGCGCACTGCGATGATACCATTGGGACGGCGTTTCTGCGGGTTTACATTGTGCGTTTCTGGATGGGATATTTGGCTGCGTGTGACTTCCTCCTGGATGAGGACAGTGTTGCGAATGTGTGTACTATAGCAGAGTAGGATAATCGAAACGATTCTGTCCTGAGCTTTGTAGTGTTTGCTCAAGGTGCAGTAAAAGCTGGCAGTCAGACTAAAATGATGTTTCTTTGCTAAATAATGGGACTTGTTGAAACCTAGAGAGTTGGTGATGAGAAAACGTGGTGGACAACAGCCTACAGGTACCTACCTATGTATCCGTACAACCCGTCATTCGCTGTAATATATCCAGCGCCACCAACTGTAAGCCTTTTACTACAGCAGGGGTGTAAGTTAGCGTCGGCCAATCTCGCTCCCCACGGCTTTGACCTCACCAAACTAAAAAGGTAACAGCACATCTCCAATGCATCCTTCACCCAAGCAGCATCTCTGAATTCTCTTCATGTTTTTCGTCCCTTCGCCTCCTCTAGGTCCGGATACCGTGGAGCAGACGCGCTGCTCCGGCCGCCACCGCCGCCGCCCAATATGACGAGCGTCGCGCTCATGAGCGTCGTCGTCGAGGGGCTCTTCATCCTCTACGTCTTCTTCGACCTGGTTATCCGCGGCGGCCGGCTGCGCCGCTTTCTCTGGAAGCTCGGCCTGTGGCTGCTTTTGATGATGCCTGGCGTCGCCATGCTCAACTTTGATTTTACGTCGCAGGTGCAGGTCGACGTGAGCATGTCCATCATCCTCTCCACCTTTGTGAGCGCCAGCATCTGGATCGTCATGTTCGACCCGGACATTTCGCGGACCGTCACGCTGGTCCAGTTTGGCACCCTCGCCGCATCGTGCGTCATCACCGCGCTAACTATTCTCGGCGGCCGCGGCGACGGCGGCTGGGACGAGAAGCTGGCGTTTATGCTGCGCGTGCCCGGCATCGTCGGCGCCTTTTTCTTGCGCCTGCCCTGGGACGGCCCGCGCATCGCGAGAGGCCTCTGCTGGACCCTTGTTTGGCTCTGGGCCTCGCGCACCGATGCAGACGAATACTACCCGCCGGAGAATCTACAATGGCTGAAGCGCAGCTTGCAGATCAATGGAACCGTCTTGGCCCTCGACCGAGCAAGATAGCTGGGCAGTTGGGGGGTGATCTCTGTACGTGTATCATATTGTTTTTTTTTCAGTCAGCGAGCATATTCTGGCGCTTTTACTTTTCTTTCAAAACTCTTTGAATGCGTTTTTTTCTCTCTTCCTCGTTTCATCTCTACTACTTGAATCTAAAAGGAAAGATATTTACCGACTTGCCATGTTACGTGAAGCTATTCAACCCCCCGCGTCCATCGCTGACGATCCGTCTAGCGCCTTCAGCAACCCCGGGCTAGCTAGCCTGATTTAGGCGATACAGTGGACATTACAGTGGACCGACAGGCACTTTCCCCCTAAATTTTGGCCATCTTTTGGAGCAACTTCGTCTCCTTCACATTGCTCACGTGATTTCTCGACATGCGTTCGCATCCGTGAAAAATCAAAGACGCCTGAAGCCGACATTTATTTACCGCAAAACGACGCGCATTTTCATCAAAAATCAAATGATAGTCATCTAGAGCTTGACACCCGCCCGCGGCCACGCCTCTCAATACGCGTTTCGGACCCCCTTGACGCGCCGACGCCCTGTGGCAGCTCGATCCCGCCCGCGTTGGCGTCTCCGGGCCGCCTCGGACAACACCCAACATCAGCTCCGGCCCCCGTCTCGACCGTGGCGCCTATACAACTCCTCGCACAGCGCAACGGCCCCCTCGAGAATTGGCGAGGCGGGCCCAAGCCCGGCATGAGTAACCCGACGACGTACACGCCTCTCGAGTCACTCTTCCTCTTCCAGTCCCTCCTCAACCACGGCATCGACGCCACCGCGTTTACGCACATCTCGGAGACGCTTAGAAACAATGCGCTGATCAAGAGCGGAGAGACGTTCGATGCTGCACGGCTGAGCCCCAATGCGCTACAGCAGCTATTCCTGCTGCTTCTGCGCGAGGAGCTCCGGAGCGACGCCGAGCGCGCCGAGGCAGCCCAGGCGGGAGCCTCACCGTCCAAGAAGCGAAAGATAACAGCCCCGTCCATACCGACACTGAATGAGGCCTACCAACATGTCAGCAAAGTGCCGGCTTTGGTGGAGCGCCTGTATGCTCGCTACCGTGACCACGTTGTGAGGCAGATTAGAGAGGATGAGCGCAAATTCGCCACGGTACAAAAGGAGATACAGCTGTTGGAAAAGAGCGAAAAGGAGCGGTTGGCCAGGTCAGCATCCCAGAGCGGTGCGCCCGTCCTCGCCCCGCGCGACACCAAGAATACTCCCTTGGGATCCAACAGTTCTAGCCCATCGCCGGGACCGACACCAGGAGCTGTGCCCGGCATCAAGAGGGGCGCCGTGATTCCAACACCAAAAGCTCCTGGAGCTGGCGCACGTTCACCAGCGGTAGCTGGACA
Source organism: Beauveria scarabaeidicola (assembly GCA_037289395.1). Taxonomy (NCBI): domain Eukaryota; kingdom Fungi; phylum Ascomycota; class Sordariomycetes; order Hypocreales; family Cordycipitaceae; genus Beauveria; species Beauveria scarabaeidicola. The sequence goes on along the minus strand of JAEIJG010000056.1, from coordinate 31,843 downwards.
TCCGCACTTGCCAGCGCCAACACCGCCGAAAAGACCAACACCATCATCAAAGTCTGCGAATGGTACCCAGCCAACAGCTGGTCCGCCACCGCAGTCGCAACCGCAACCTCCTCAGCCGGCGCGACCTGGCCAGACTTTACAACCTGGCAGACCTGGCGCTATCCCTGGTGGCTCAAAACCACACCCGGGAACCCATATACCCATCCCTCAACATGGCGCCTCTCAAAACCCCGCCGCCCAAGCTCAATTACAACAAGCACAAGCGGCAGCGCACGGCCAGCAACGTCCCATCCCTAATCCTCCCAGCCTAAGCCATGCCCAGCAACTACCTCCGCAAGGCATACCGCCGCAACATCCTCCGCACCGCCCGATTGCAGTAACCCCAGGTCATATACTTGGCCGTCCAATACAGCCGCATCCTCAGACTTTTCGATCTCTGGCATCCGCATCGCCCCATCCGACGCCAGCAACTCAGAATGTCCCGCCAAAATTGACTGCAGCCCAACCACCCCCCGGCCAACATAAACCTCTCTCTAGAACACACTCCCCTGCGCATCTGGACAAGTCGCCGTACGGTCCCCCGAAGCTCGCCATTCCCGAGCACATGATCCGCCAAGCAGTCAGCACACCGCAAGCCAAGCGATCCGCTGCCCCGTCGCAACCTCAAACTCCTGTACAAGCCAATGCTATGCCGTTGACCAGAGGATTCGGCACTAAGTGGGCGTCTCACTCCACCCCGTCAACACCCAGGCCGATCATGGAGGAGCCCGAGAGCCCGGCCTTTGAGCCTGTCAGTCCGCCCCAGCGAGCTAGCTCAATCGCACGTGGATCGTCGAGGTCCTTGTCTGTCAAGGACACACCAAAGAAGCTGGAGCCCGCGAGCCGGAACCGCTCATCCCGTACCAGCCAACGAGATAGGGCTGTCAGCTCCACGCCGTCAGCAGCCGGGACAAGGCGCAGCCAGTCAGCCGTCTCCCAGCCGGATGAGCCATCCACGGACTATCACACCAAGGTCAAAAAGGAAGCTTCTACTCCGCGCCTGCACGAGGAAACTGGAGACACCACTGCAGATGAAAGTGTTCATGGTAAGCACATGGCAACTCCAGGCAGCGTTTCGTCGCGCGCGTACAAGCGGAAGCGACAAGATACCCCGCAGGAGCCTCCTGTACCACCAACTCATGTGCTATGGACACGAGGTTTCACCAAAGTGTCGTCATCGGCATTAGATCAAATCTCGAGCCATCGAGATGCGAATATGTTTGCCACGGGCATCCGCGAGCGCGACGCGCCTGGCTACCACCAGATTGTGCTCCAGCCCCAGGACATCACGAAAATCCGCGCAGCAATCAAGCATGGCAATAAGGCTGCCTCTACCGCTGCGTCGAACCTTGCCGGTGGTGACCCTGGCGGCCCGAGCGTTTGGCTGCCCGCCTCCGAAGACTTGACACCGCCCCAATCCATCATCAACAGCGCACAGCTGGAGCGGGAGCTCGTCCACATGTTTTGCAACGCCATCATGTACAACCCGGATCCCAACCGCGGCCCCGGCCGGAAATTTATGAAACGTCTGCGCGACGAGGAGGAGGAGGTGGTGGGCTACCGCGTCGACGAGGATGGCGTGGTCCGGAACACGCGCGGCATGTTCGTCGAGGTCGAGAAGCTCCTCAGCGACCTGCGCAGCGCTGAAAAGGACCGCGAGCCGCCGCCGCCCGCTTCCGCGCCCGCCGCCACGGGCACTGCCGCTGCCGTGGCCACGACGGAAACGAGTGCGGCTGCGGCTGATGATACGGCAGAGGAAGATGACGAGGGAGAGGGGGACGGTCCATCGTCGTCGAAGAGACGGCGCGTTTCCGCGAGAGGCTAGAAGCAACCCGCGCTGACGCGAGAAGCAGAACGGGCGAGGAACCCTCTTCTCAGACGATGGAATCGGTAGCAGCAGAGGATGGGATAGCTTGTGTTTGATCACTGTGTACAGCGACTCTTTTCCTCTTTATTTTTTTGAATTTTCAAACACGTCTCTAAGCGAAGCTGACTTGGGAAATGCGAGTAGTTGTGTTGACACCAATGTATAATTCATAATATGCTCACAGCATTGTATGTATTGGGTACTATGCTACCACCCTCCAAACAAATGCTTGTGGCACACGAAGACCTAAACGCCGTGTAGCCCTTTACTCTCCCACCATGTCATATCATACAAGGAATGCAATGTTGCACGCGACATTATTATATATAAGACCCGTCAAGTCGGCTTTGCACCGCCTTGTGAGGAGGTGGACTGGTTTCTCGACTTGCTCTGGCGGTCCTTGACGAGCTTGCGCGGCCAGTCGGGGCACGTGTCTATATTCTCGCGCGGGAGGAGCACTTCCAGAACGAGAAAAAAGAGGTAGTCGACGACGGCGCAGAGGCAAAAGAGCTTGCCGGCCCATATGCCGCAGCCATAGTAGCGCTTGAGGCGGTCGACGAGGGCAAAGTTGCGGACGCGGGAGCCGTTGTAGCCGCCCGTGTCGAAGCCGTAAAAGACCTCCTCGGGGATGGTGCCGGTGATGCCGTCGTAGACGCGCTCGGTGCGCTGGGCGACATTGTCCCACGAGTACATCTTCTTGACCTCGTCGTGGAAGCGGTCGGTGCGGACCTTGCCGGCGCGGACGGCGGTGATGGCCTTGCCCGTGGCGAGGACGAGATCGTCCTCCTCGGGCTTGGCAAAGGTAGTCATGTGCGAGGGCAGCACCTCGGGGATGCCGCCGACCTGCGTGCAGACGACGTAGAGGCCGCAGCTGGCGGCCTCGACGATGACGGTGCCGAATGCTTCGGTGAGGGACGGGTGCAGATAGATGTGGCCGCGGACCATGACGTCGCGCACCTCTTCGTGGCGGACGGGGCCAAGCATCTCGACGCGGTCCTGGAGCACATTGTTCTCGATCATCTGCTCAAGGTCAATGGCCTTGGGACCCGAGCCGGCAATGATGAAGCGCGTGTTGGGGTGGTTTTCCAGGATGCGCGGGATGGCAGCTGTGAGCAGGTCGGTGCCCTTGTTGTAAAACAGCCGCGAGATGACGACAATGGTAATCATGTCGTTGGGCCCGAAGCGCGTGGGGCTGCGCTCGGGGCCAAAGGCGTTGCTGGAGTCTCCGTGGACGGGATAGTCGCGCGGGCGAAAGTTTTCTGCGACTACGGCGTTGGGGATGACGGAGACCATGAGAGGATCTAATGAAGCTCTCAATACCGTGTTTTCTTTGCTGTTATACTAGTCAGCATCGGTTGCGGGCAGTGGTGCGTCGCATACTGACCATGTGTGGCTGACGCATATACTGTGGTCGACGTCACTCAAGAAGAACTTGAGAAGCTTGTTGGTGAGAATGCTCGCAGCGTCGGCAAAGCCAAACAGCGAGTGGTCCGTAAACACGGTGCGCAGGCCCATGGTCCGGGCATGCAGAATCGCCTCGTTGCACATGCTGCTCAGACTGCCGTGGCCGTGAACAATCTCAATCTGTTCGCGGATGCAAATGTTGCGGAATATGGGAAAGAAGGAGAAGACGGTGGGGAAGGTCGCTTCGCGGTATATGATGAAGAAGGGCACGTAGTACACTTTGAGGCCGTTGGTGAGGTAGCGGACGCCTGTGCGGTTTCCGTAGGCGTGCGTGATGATGATGACCTTGTGCCCGCGATCAATGAGCTTGCTCGAGACCTGGTAGATGTGCGCCTCGACGCCCCCGGGTTGGGGGAAGAAGAAGTCGCTCACCATGGCGATATTGTACCTGCGTCGGCCCATGATTGATGAGCAGGCAGAACCTACAGCCCTTGTGCTGTTGTGTCTGGCCTGGCAACTCTGGCGCGCCTCATCTCGTGGGTGAGATGCGGCGTTGAGATGGGTTACAGGGGGCTCCTAGCTGGCCTCCAGTAGCCGCGCCTCCTGGCGATGCGCCAAGTGAGACCCCTGCGCCTACCTACCGTAGGACGGCGTAGGTAGACCGTAGGTCCGTAGTCATGGCTGGTGGGGTCGATAAGCTCAGCGGTGAAAAGCAGCAGAATCGCGATAAGCTGTGGCGCGCCCAAATTTTTGGGAAGCAAGCTCTTAGTGGCGGGACGATGTAGCAAAAAAAAAAAAAAAAAAGCCGAGGACGAAGACACTCTCCAGGTCGCATTACGGCACAACGACTACCCATTGGGTCTTGCGACGAAATGTATGCGAGATATGTGCCTTCTACCGGTGGTCAGGCTGCTGCGGCCAGCTCTGACGGGCAGTACGCTCGTCATATGCCGGGCCAAACGAATGCGCCAGCTACTGAATCGGCAGAAGACGAATCGAGTTCGAAAAAGTCAAAACGGAAGAGGGCTGACGCGGATACGATAAGCGAAATTACAGACAGAAAATCCAAAAAGTCCAAAATGGCGGACCGAGAAGCCGGCGAGAAGACGAAACCTGCAAAGACAAAAAAGGACAAGAAGGAAAAGAAGGATAGGAAGAAGAAACGATCAGACGAGGATGAAGAAGAGACCCAAGTAAAAAGAAATTCCGACGCAGACGGTGATGTCTCCCTTACTGGCACGGAAGCCGCTGCAGTCTCTGAAAAGAAAAAGGCCAAGCGCGACAAAAAGAAGCGAGTCGAAGAGCCGCCCGCCGAAGGCGACGACGACCAAAATGGAAGACACAAGTCTGTGCTCAAACAGATGGCCAAGTCGCTGAAAATGGCGAGCGAAGCTGCCGAAAATCAAATCGCAGATGAGCCCGAGGAGGAAGTTGAACAGCACGGTCTGGAGCCACTGCCGCAGCCCGAGCAGCCGAAAGAGGAGGATGCCACACCCACATACGATACCCTACCTTCTTGGCTATCCGCTCCCATCCGCGTGTCGCAGTCTACACGAACCAGCTTTATCGATGCTGGCATTCCCGCCAAGACGGCCGAGGCACTGCAGAACAAGGGCTACGCCGAGGCATTTGCTGTCCAGACTGCCGCTATTCCTCTCTTATTACCAAACAACAAGAGCCTTCCGGGTGATCTTTTAATATCCGCAGCTACTGGGTCGGGAAAGACGCTAGCCTACGCACTGCCCATTGTCGACGACATTAGCCAAGGCGTGGTGACGAGGCTGCGCGCGCTGGTGGTCCTGCCCACGCGTGAACTCGTGCGGCAGGCGCAAGAAGTCTTTGAGCTCTGCGCCAAGGCCTACGAGGGCAGCGACCGGAAGCGCGTACGCATTGGCGTTTCGGTCGGCAGCCAGCAACTGAAAGCGGAGCAGGAAATGCTGATCGAGCAGGAGTCGAGATACGACCCGGACACATATAACAAGATACTGCAAGAAAACCTGAAGGTCAAGGGCCTACCCACGTCGGCCGACGCGAACATGGACATGGACGACGAGGACCGAGATGCGCGACTCGGCCCGTGGGATGGCGAGGTCGTGGAATTCACATCGACGGTCGACGTGCTCCTCTGCACGCCGGGCCGTCTCGTCGAGCACATGGAGCAGACGCCCGGCTTTGACCTCGACTACGTGCGGTGGCTCGTCATCGACGAGGCCGACAAGCTGCTCGCGCAGAGCTTCCAGGGCTGGCTGGAGACGGTCATGGCCCGGTTCCGCGCGTCGTCGCGGTACGGCGCGCGCGACTTTCCGGGTATGCCGCACACCGGCGTGCGCAAGGTGGTGCTGTCGGCGACGCTAACTCGCGACCTCAGCCTGTTGAGCCAGCTGGCGCTGCACCGGCCGCAGCTCGTCGTGCTGGATGCGGAAGATGGTGCGGCGGCCGCGGCTGAGACGCAGCAGGTCTCGGAGCACACGTTGCCGGCGCTGCTCCGCGAGTTTGCCACACGCGTGCACGACGCCAACCTCAAGCCGCTGTACCTGCTGGAGCTCTTGCGCGGGGGGCTCATGGCGGCGCAGGAGCAGTCGGCGATGGCGACAGTCAAAGAGGTCGATGCCAAGTCGGACGAGGGCTCGAATACGCCCAGTTCCGACTCGGATTCATCATCTGACAGCAGCTCTGATTCAGAATCAGACTCTGACAGCAACTCTGATTCCGACTCGGACTCCAGCTCCGACTCCAGCTCCGACACATCATCCGACTCGGACTCGGCGGTGCCCGCCACACCCAAAACGCCTACCAAGCTCCCCATGGCCCTCATCTTTACCAAGTCCAACGAGTCCGCGCTGCGCCTATCCCGCCTCCTCGCGCTGCTCGACCCCTCCCTCGACGCACACATTAGCACCGTCACCTCGACAACGGCTACCTCGCAGCGCCGCCGGACCCTGCGCGCCTTTACCGACCCGTCCTCGGCGGTGCGGCTCGTCGTGGCGTCGGATCTCGTCGCGCGCGGCATCGACATCCCCAACCTCGCGCACGTCGTCAACTACGACCTGCCGGCGAGCCTGGCCGGGTACGTGCACCGCGTGGGTCGCACAGCGCGCGCGGGCCGCCCCGGCTGCGCGTGGACGCTGGTGGCCGACGGCGAGAGCGGCTGGTTCTGGGGCAAGATTGCAAAGGGCGCCGGTGTGCGCCGCGCGCAGAGGGTAGAGCGCGCGAGAGTCGAGGAGATGAGCGAGGAGAGGGTGCGCGAGTACGAGACGGCGCTGGCGAAGCTGGGTAAAGAAGCGCGGGAGCGGCGGAGGAGGTAGAAGAGTGGAGGACCTGCATCATCATAGCAATTGTATTCTAATAGTGGTCATTACAAGGCGTTGAATTGACAAGATGAGTTGGACACTGTTTGCAGGAGCGAAAGCAGGCAGTTTGAATGTGATTAGTGATGCTGTCTAGTTCATGTGAGCAAATTTCCAATTCAAAGTCAGTGAGATGAATGAAGAATGGCCTCGAAACAAACGCCAAGCTAAATCAAGTGCGTGAACGAATGATGTGCTACACAAAACACATTCTGGCTCGACCTTTATTCTCCGTCATGATGATCGAGCAAGCATCATCGGGCTGCCTCGGCATAGGTTGACGGTCCAGCAACAGGAGTGGAAGACGGGCCTTGCTGAGATGCTCCTTCGCCGCCCAACAGCCTGCTGTGCTCGTCGTAGTCGTTGTCCGCTTCGTCTTCTGGCGTTCGCAGAGCCGTCCACCAGTTCGTACCAGGTCGCATCAGTACAAGACCGAGCATCTATCCAGCTGTCAGAAAATCTCGCACCACCAACCAAACTACCTTGTTTCCCCTTTTATCTTCCACGACCTAATTCAGCAAAACTCACCTGCATCAGCGCCACCGTCAATACCACCGCAAACGCAATCCCCGCATGCGTCGCCATGGCGGCCCGCCACGGCCCCTCGCACGCCTTGTCCCTTTTATAAATCTCCCGGCACGTCTGCTGTATCAGGCTCGCAAAAGGAAAGGCGCGGTCGTCCACGTCGGCGTAGCCGCAGCACCGCAGCGTGTCCTGGACGCGGCGGACGGCGTCGGCGTCGCGCGCGTCGTACAGGGCCTGCCAGGCGGCGTCGAGCGCGCAGGCGCGCGTGGAGGATGCGAAGCCCTGCGCGAAGAGGGTGGCGAGCGCGGTGGCGACGACGGCTTGCAGGCCCTGCAGGGCGGCGGGCAGGACGCGGAGGAATGAGGTGGAGGAGGAGAAGGAGGAGGAGGAGGAGGAGGAAGACGAGGCGCGGAGAAGGTTGGGGTAGACAAAGGCGTTGAGAAAGGCGGCGACGGGGAGGATGACGGTGATGACGGTGATGACGGGGGAGAGGGGGAGGGAAAGGTGCTGGCTATGGAAATGGAGGACGCTGAAAGGGCAATGGATTGTCAGTGGTGCGGTTCGAGGAGCCTGTAAATGCATGGGGGATGGAGGGGAACTTACACGGCAATGGCAAAGAGAACCAGGCTGGCCTATTTAGAGTGCGGAATTAACAATCGAGCCTGATGAGCAAAAAGGGGGAAAAAAAAATATGTCAAAATGTCAGCGGCGTAGATGGTTCATCATACCGTCATGTAGACGATGCCTGGGTTGAGGCTGCTTCCCATGTCGCCTGGTCGGTCGCGCGCAGACAAGCGCCTCGTTGTTGCGATAATTCCTGGCGCGCTTTTATTATAGCAATGACGGTTGGAAGCAAGAGTTGTCTGGTATGTACGGCAACTTGAGGCACCACCCGAGAAAGAAAGAAGAAGAAGGAGGAGGAGGAGGATGAAGAATGAATTGTCAACAAGGCTCGGCACTTGAAGCTACACTGGATTTATTAAAGTGACACAAAAGAGGCGAAATGTGATCACCTGAGGGGGGTGGCTTGTTGTGCCTTGATCCGGCTAGCCAACCGCATTACATACAAGACGGACATGTACTGGTACAGTACAGTGGACAGGAACGTGAAGCTGGGACTTGTAGCTGTAATACCTGCGCAGAAAAGGTGAAAAAAAGAAGAGAAAAAATAACGACGGCATAGCAATCTAGAGGCTGGCGTTTGCGATTTTGTCCCCTTTTCTTTTCCAAGTTGAACCTGATTGAGGCTCCTCGCAGTTATTGAAATGTAGGTAGCTCCAAGGACAAGAGGGAGAAGCTACTTACCTAGGTAGGTACGCACTGCAGCATGACGTCTGAGGGGGATGAGGCTGACGACACAACTACGAGGCTCGTGTTTGCCACAAGGGTAGCTAGCTACATGACTATTAATATAATATGATGGGATTATTGCTGAAGAGAAGAAAAAAGAAAAGAGAAAAAAAACCTACAGATTGTGCAAACGATGCAGAAAATGGTCGGACCCTGGATGTGGAATGATGGGCTTTGATATTACGAATAAGCGTTCTCCTGGCACCCTGCAGGCCACAAGGGGTGTGCACATACGAATGAAAACCCCTCATGACGAGAGCATCATCACCACCCCCCCGGCATCTCCAAAGCTTGTTCAAGGGAGATTGAAATATGTAAATATTCAATACCCTTGCACAGGTCAGAACCTTTCAACAGCAAGCAGTATTCATTCTATTGGTAGCGCCGTGTAAGTCGGTATTATGCAACCTCTTATTAACGGCCATTAATTAAGTAACACTAAGGCCGTGATCATAACAATTAGTCTCAGCCAGAACTCTCAGTCGTAGCCCCAATTTTTTTCATAATTCTTACATAGCGATAGAGCACCCCTGTAGCAGAGGTACCACACTAGCTAGGGGCCCTGGTAGTAGGTGGTCCTTATCCACTAATTACTAAAAGGAGTCTCGATTTCTCATATTTTTCTTAAGACTAACTCCCGGCCAAACTAGCCGGGAGTTTGTCCCACAGAGTATACAAAGCCACCATCTCCACTTAGAACATGTACCCTACGTTTGACTGAGAATTACTGAGACTAATTGTCGCGATCATTAATGTAATTATATATGCCAAGCAAAATGCACACTTTTTACTATTCAAAAAAACGATTCCCTTTCATCTACGCGCTTCTGCACAACGTCAACGTTACCAACACCTCGCGTGCCCAAACTCCATCCTTTTCTCCGAACTGGAACCCCCCCTCTCCCCACACCGTTGCGGGCCGGTAATACAAAATTTTACTTCTGACTCACACGATGCCCTCCTTCACCTTTTTAAGCAATATTAACTTGCGTCGCTTGCATCCAGTGCTTGCATCTCATCAAGCATAAAACATAAATAAGCAACATAGCTCAGTGGAAGAGCGACGGGCTCATAACCCGTAGGTCCCTGGATCGAGACCAGGTGTTGCTATTTGATTTTATCTTTTTTTTTCTTGCTTCCTTGACTAGCTGAACTCATCATAGCAAACAGTGACCTTGACTCCATTTTAGTCATGAGAAGCCTAGTTCCACTTGCTCGCTTTGATTCTTGTTGTTGTTTTGTTCTTGTTTGTCCCTTCTGGGAATATCGAATCTCCCGTCTTGGTGTTTTGTCTCTTTTTATCTTGCCATCATCACCTCACCATCTCACATCTGCCCCACGACGTACACACACACACACACACACACACACATGGTTGCACATATTCATTATTCACACAATATCCCGTCTCTACATCCTATTCACATCCATTATACAATACATTTCCCTTTTCCTCCTCTTGCTGGCTATCTTGATCAACTCGACGTGGCCGTGGCCGCAACCGCATTCGTGTCTGCAGCCGTCGCCGGCGTCGTCTCGCCCGCAGTGCCCGCAGTAGCCGGCGCCTCACGCACCTCCGAGGCACCGTGGGCGTGACCAACAAGCGGTTCGTTGTCGCGCGTCGACTTGGAGGGCGAAGACATACCATACCACGCCACGACCAAGACGCCCAGGATACCCGTGATGCAGCTAAACACGAAAGCAATGATGCCGCGCGTGGTGAATCTACTCTCGGTCAGTACTTTTTTTTTCTTCTTGCTCATCCTTTCGCATGCGTCATGTAAAAAACGTACCCAGCAGGCAGAGGACGAGGAGGTGCAGGCTGCCCCGTCAGATCCAGCAGATCCCTTGTGTTGCCCGCCGCGTTGCCCTGCGTGGCCATGCCCGCGGCCGCGCAGTTGTCGAGGTGGTTCTGCGGAATCGTAAACTGCTTCTGCAGCTCGAGCGGGGCCTCGACAAACGTGGCGAGCAGGCCCGAGACGACGTGCCACTCAATGTGGCAGTGGAACAGCCAGACGCCCGGGTTATTGGCCTTGAAGCGCAGCACAATGTTGCCGTTGGGCCAGACGACAAGCGTGTCGCGGCGCATGGGCGTCTGACCGAGCTGGGCCTCGGCCACGTTCTCGTTGGCAAAGGTGCCGGCCTCTTCGGCCGAGCGGTGGACGGCCTGGAAGTGGTGGCCGTGGAGGTGGAAAGGGTGGCGGCCCGTGTCGAGGTTGTTGACGACAATCTGGACGATTTCGTCCTTTTCGAGAACAAAGGGGTGCGTGTACTCGCCGTAGACGGTGGGGTTGACGGCCTGCTCACCCGAAGAGAGAACGCTGTAGAGGGTCGGCACTTTGGGCGTCTGGTAGGTGATGTTGTTGAAAAAGGCATAGTTGGCGCCGTCGCCGAGGTTGTCCATGACGACGTCGAGCTCAACCGTCTTGTGGGGTTCCGGGAGCAGCACCATCTCGTCGTAGGGAACCAGGGTCATGTCGTCAAAGGCGTCGAGCGTGTCGACGGTCTTGGCGTCGGGCTTGGGCTTGCTGTCGTCGTAGGTGAGCCAGCCGGTCGAGTTGTAGTTGAGATGGTCGGGCAGGACGTCAAAGAGGGTCTGCCCACGTTATTAGTGTGTGCGCCTTGCAAGGTTCGTGTGTCCTTGATCCGCGCACGACTTACAGTATCCATGGAGGCGACAATGGGAAAGTTGGCCGAGGTGTCGTTTCTGGTGGTGAGCAGGAAGCTGACGCGCTGGGCCGCCGAAATGTAGACCATCTCGGCGGGGGCCGTCTTGGTGTAGACACCATCGACCTCGACAATCTGCATGGTGTGGCCCTCGATCCAGAGGTACTGGCCGGCAAAGGCGCCAATGTTGATGACGCGAAACATGTACGTCTTGCCAGGCTGCACCGGCAGCGTCAGGTTCTGCGTCTCGTTCATGAGGGCCGCCTTGGGGACGGGTTCGGCGCCCGTCGGATTTCCCTTGGAGAGGAAGCGCGGGATGAGATGCTGCATCTGGTCGTGGTACCAGTCCGACAGCGTCAGCACGCGCTCTTCGTCGACGCGGTTCTTGTACGGAAAGTTCTTGTCATTGACAATGAGCGGCCCGCGCAGGCCGTCGGGGTACTGGGCGTTTGTGTGCGAGTGGTACCAGTAGGTGCCGGGCTGGTCGACGGTGAAGTTGTAGGTGAAGGAGGAGCCCGGAGGAATGGGGCACTGGACGACGCCAGAGGGCCCGTCCATGAGCGAGGAGCCGTTTTGGAAGAGGCCGTGGAAGTGCAGCGACGTGGACTGGTTGCCGAGCTGATTGTCGACATTGATGACGAGGCGGTCGCCAATGTCGACCTCGAGGCGGGGAATGGGCCATTGGTTGTTGATGCCAATGACGGGACGCGGGTGTGCACCGTCGGGGTTGGCAGTGACCCAGGTGATGTTGAAGTCGTGGGTGATGGTGGCGGCGGAAGCGAGGCCGACGAGGGCAGCGGCAGCGGCAGAGGCCGTCTTGATGAGTGGCGCCATGGCGAGCCTCTTATATGTACTGCGTACAATGCTCGATTTGTGAGACTCTGAGCAAGTTTAAATCCCAAGTAAAAAAAAAAAAACTAAAAAAAAAAAAACTACAGTAGTATTAGAAAAAGAGACGAGAAGACATCTGCGTCCTTTTGAGAAGGATTTGGAAAATGAAAAGGGAACAATGGCCTAGGGACGGATTGTGGTCGAAGCGATGAACGGGCGGGACGAAGACTTGCAGCAAATGCGCCGCACCCACAGTGACGACTTGGTGCAAATGGTGAGTGGCTGACCAGAGGCTGGAGCTGCCTGATGGGGTAAGCTAGCGGGGTCATTTTTGAGTGGATCGAGTTTCTGAATGTGGTGTTGGAGATAGCCAGGTTCAAGGGTGCAGTTTTATTAAAGCGGGGGCTGTCTAGCGGAAATAGTGGACTGGTGGCCGCAACAGCCCGTACATTGCCGAGTGGGAAGGTTGGATTGGAGGGGTGCACATATGTTGGCTGTTGCTATCTGACCATGATGGTAAAACTTTTCAAATTACAAGAACAATTGCAATGAACTGGAAAAAAAAAGAAAGAAAGAAAGAAAGAAAGAAAGAAGAAAGGTCGGCGCAATGTTGAACTGGCGGCTCAATTGTTGGTCCGGGTCGATTCGGGCAGTCGATCATACTGGTACAGGTAGACACGGAATGCAAATCGAAAGCGGGGATCCATTTTGACGAGTTTTCTCCTCCAATTCGCAGAGGTCGTATCACTCTTCTCTGCTTCTAACGAGGGTTACATGGGCCCTGCATGTCAGACGAGCTAAAGCCGAGTCACTGACTCGCTTTGAGCTATTGTTCCAGCAAGTTTTATAAAAAAAGAAAGAAAAAAAGAATAAAGAGAATAGCGCATGTGACCTGATTATCCGATTACACAAATGCAGTTTTTCCGCGCACCTCGCCTACATACATACGAGTACAGGCTACAAGGTAGAGTCAGCAGGTTAGGTTCAACGAGGCGTTTTGGCGCAGAGCAGCGATTGGTCAAAAGGATCTGATTAGCATTAGCTGAGATGGAGTCGGCAACGCCACCTTATGGAGGGGCCAAGTTTAATAACTGATTGATAAAAAAAATAAAAAAAAACAAAGACGAGGGAAAGGGTGAAGAAACCTTTTGATCCAACGTGGCGTCGGCAAAAGCCCTTGCTGATTTAGACGGCGTCGCGTGTTGCGAAATGGAGTGGTGTGGAGAGGTTGAGCTCGCGTGGCCGACGACAAGGGCATGGCTTCTGGGGATCAAGCTGACGAGAAGAGGGAAGAGGGCGGTAGTGGTCTGATGAGCATGGATTTTTTTTTTTTTTTTTTTTGGCTGATGCGTTGCCGTGATGTGAATGGGGCGCGGGAATGTCTGCTCATGTGGCTCGTCAATTACTAGTTCAGGTAGTGATTATGACCGTTTTTCAACAACCGATATCAACCTGTCCTATGAATTACAACCAGGGCACCCAGCTGTGGATGATTGCCTTGTGCACTCGGCACTTAACTGCCCTATGCCCCGCCCGAATCGTCTGCCAAGCACGCAGTGTTTGGCGAACATGAACAAGTAGAGCAGGACCCTGGAAGCACATCTCTCGGCATGCATGAGCCAAGCCGGCTTCTCGGTAGAGACAGTTGTATAAGCCAACACGGCCAAACTAGACCTTTGCTTTTTTCTCTCTCTCTCTCTCTCTCCCAAGAAAGAGATGTGGGAAAAAGAAGAATAAAAAAGAGCATCAGACACTCGGGCCTCTTGTTTACAAGTGCAGATTCAGAGTCGCAGCACCACTCCGAAGACGGCACAACTACATATGCCGGTGGCTGCATAATGCCCAATGCACGTACCTTGATGCAAACGCTAATAAAAACACCAAATCCACTTAATCCACTTAATCGGCCGCTAATAAATCCCCCCACTACCAAGTTATATCCACTTTACCGTACTCGACCCCGGCGACCCGTCAAACCACCTGCTTCTCTAGACCGAGAACAAAAAACGCCACAACATCATTCATAATTACCGCTCCTCTGGCATTTTCATTATCTGATCCGAACCAAACCCCTCTCGGTTTCCGCATCTCACCTCTTCTTCTCAGACAAGCAACTCCAAGAAAAGATCCTTCCCCACCGCGGCTGAAAAAACGGGCGTTTCGTCTGTCTCTTCCTTTCTCTCTCGGTCTTTCTCCATCCTCCCTTTATCAGCAACGTTTCACTTTTTTTCTTTTTTTTTTCTCTTTTTTTTTTTTGGATTCCTTCCTCGGCAAAGTCCGCTCGCTTCAAATCTCCCGCGTGGCCTGACTTGAGCTGCTGCGGGGTCCTCCAAGTCTCAACTTGGACATTGATTAAGTTGCGAGACAAACAACACAAAACCAACCCGCTATCCTGTTGCGGTTGTCAATTTGGAAGCTGGATCCAAGAGAAAACAAGAATAGGCAGCAGCAGCAGCAGCAGCAGCAGCCAACATGGCCAACACCGTCTTTGCCGTGCCCGTCTTCATCGTCGTCTTTCGCGAGTCCCTCGAGGCCGTAATCATCGTCTCCATCCTCCTCGCCTTTCTCAAGCAGACCCTCGGCGGCCCAGACGGCGATGCCCTCGCTTACAAGAAACTTCGCAGACAGGTACCATCATTCCCCCTTGCCATCCACCTCACCCTCCTTTACTGACATCAACTCCCCCCCCCCCGGCAGGTCTGGCTCGGCAGTCTGATTGGGCTCTTCATCTGCCTCGTCGTCGCCAGCGCCATCATCGGCGTCTTCTACACCGTCGGCCACTCCTCCTGGTCCCACAACGGCCTCTACTATGAGGGCGCCTTTTCTCTCTTTGGCTCCATCATCATCACCATCATGGGCGCCGCCCTGCTCCGCGTCACCAAGATGCAGGACAAGTGGCGCGTCAAACTCGCCAAGGCCGTCGATAACCCGCTGCGCCTTGGCGGTCGCAAGGGCATCTTCAAGCGCTTCATGGAAAAGTACGCCATGTTTATGCTCCCCTTTGTCACGGTCATGCGCGAGGGCATCGAGGCCGTCATCTTTGTCGCCGGCGTGTCCTTTACCGCCCCGGCCACGGCGTTTCCTCTACCTGTCGTCTGCGGCCTGCTTGTCGGCGGCATCGTCGGCTACATTCTCTACCGGTACGTGTTTTCCTCAGCCCCCTCAACCGGGCGCCGCTCAACCGCTAACATGACCCCAGTGGCGGTGCCGGCGCCAAGCTACAAGTCTTCCTCGTCTTCTCCACCTGCCTGCTCTACCTCGTCGCCGCCGGCCTCTTTTCCCGCGCCGTCTGGGACTTTGAAAACGCAAAGTGGAACAAGTTCGTCGGCGGCGACGCTGCCGAGGTTGGCAACGGCCCGGGCTCCTACGACATTGACAACAGCGTCTGGCACGTCAACGTGAGCGCACACCTCTTACTCCTTCACTTCCTCTTTTCTACATTCTGACATTGCTATAGTGCTGCGGCCCAGAAGCGCCCGGCTCCGAAGCCTGGGGCATCCTCAATGCCATCTTTGGCTGGACCAACTCGGCCACCTACGGCTCCGTCATCTCCTACAACGTCTACTGGATCTTTGTCATTGCCGCCTTTCTCATCATGCGCTTCCGCGAGTCCACCGGCCGCTACCCCTTTATGAAGGCCAAGCCCAAGGCGGCCGACTCAGACAGCGACCGCAACAGCACCAGCGCTGGCAGCCACACCGGCGTCGTCGAGGCCAAGACGCCTATCCGCGAACATACCAATACTATTTCTGCTTCTCAGTAATCTAAAAAAATTGGATATAATCTTGGGATCAGAAATATTTATCTGTCATCTAGCATATATGCCATTTGCATTACTTGGGTCTGTCTCAATGGGTTACAACGACTGTTGTTGATGCTCTCTATCCGGGAATTCCAAGATGTATAATGAAAACAAAGTAACCTACGCGGTCCTATCTGTGCTTCAGCCCATGCCTGTCCAAAAAAATGCTCCCTCGACTCTTCTCCAGCTGTGGACGACACGGGTTCAATATTGATAAGCCACTATTGTAATTGATGGACAGCATCAAGAAGACGATAGTGAGAATTGGCAAGAAAAAGTAGACTGAGTATATTTGAACAAGATGATTGCGAGTTTAGGCACTCAGCCGACACGCGTGCATCATACGAGGCAGATGGTCTGCTATAGTTGCGGTTACGTCAGTAATTGTGAGCGTCACTGCTTCAAGAGCGTGGAGTCGCGAAATTATATTTACTTGGAATAGCTGATACCAAATATCATAATTGCTCAGCGTGAAATCCCGGCCATCGCAAATCTCTGGTATAATAGTGTACAAGGACGTTCAAACAGCCGAAAATGAATAAAAGCAAAAGCCAAGTGCGGAAAAAGACACCTTTGGCCATCAAACTTGTAGGAAAGACGGGACAAGAAACTCCAAAACAATATACCAACCACCTTTTTTTCTTCTCCTCTTGTGAGAGTCATTCCATTCGTACTTCATCAATTAGGGGCTGCCACTCCTGCACACCGGGCGCAACAAGGAGACTCGAGGCAATGCTCAGCCAAAAAATGGCTCTTCAATCTCGCAGAGTCCCTTTCTCCAAATGTCTGTTCTCCGATCTATTACCAACAAAATACACAATGTCAGCCTGACTTGACAATAATGTTTTTCCTCTCCACTTGTGACGACGGGCAATGAAATGCCACTGCGCTGAATCGGAGAGAGAGAAAAGCGGCTTGTTGCTTCAGCCAAGCTCCCAAGACTCACCCCATAGCTCATTCAGATTGATGCCGAGCAGCTCTAGGCTTGGGTCGAGATTAAAAGGCTGCGTGGTGTCACCAGTGTTCATGAGCCACGGCGCAGAGGAAGGATCTAGGGGCGCAGATGGCATGGGTGGCGTAAAGGGAAACGGCATGGCGGCGGACTGGGGCGGGTTAGCATTGGCTGGAGAGTCGGCGTGCGAGTGGCCTACTTTTGGCCTGTCGGGCACGTCGAGCGGCAGCCCGACGCCCGCGCCTGTGGCCATTGGTGGCGGCATGGACATGCCAACCTCGGCCAGTTGGCTCGTAGATATGGAGGGTTCCTGATTGGCCAGCAGGCGATAGTGTAAATTTACAAAGCGCTCAGCAGACGATGACTTGGCCACCTCGGATGGCTTGGTGCCAAGATGAGCTTCGAGTAGACCCAGCGCGGCACACATGATGGAGTACCCCCACGGCTCGTTGTTGCCACAGCGCAGCAATCGGTCTTCTTTCATGCCGATGCACTTTTCAATGAGCTTCAGCGTGTGGTGCGAGTTGATCATGATCATGTTGGTGGATCCCTTGGGCTGCAACATGGTCACGCTGCACAGGTTGATGGCTGTGGTTAGAGCATCCTCTCGCAGAAAGTTGAGAGCGCGGAGTCCCTGTTCATAGAGTTTGTCGTGCAGCAGCACGATATCTCGGGCGGCATTGTAGTAGATAATCTCCGAGTACTGGTATTTGGAATTTTGCTTGCGCAGCTTGAGGTATGGCTGATGCAGGGGAATGATGTACTGTCGCAGCTGCACATGCAGCAGGGTATATGCAATGAGCGGGTTCTTCTTGCTAACGGTCGGATCCACATTGGTATCCCAGGAAGGTAGGGCATCAATCTCTTGCGTCAAGTCATTGGTGTAGCGAATCACTTGGTCGTAATCAATATCCGAAGTTGGACCCGTGAGCAGACGGCTGAGCTCCAGACGTAGTGGCAAGCTCGAGCGCGCCAAGTTCTGGAAGGACGAGTATGTGTATTCCTTGGCAGGCTTGGAGGGGGGCAGCTCCGTTGTGTACTCGTCAAAGTCCTCGTCATCGAGGTTGCGAGGCGGGCTGGTGTCGTAGTGCAGCTGGCTCAGCAGCGTGGGCAGGCCGTGATCAAACGACGCCTGCATGTCAAACTCCTGTATCGTAGTCCAGATCCTGCGGCGCATTTCCTGGTTGTAAATGGTAATCTTGTTGGCCATGTGGCTCGGCTCACGATGGAGACCGACGGCGATGCCATTCTGGATGAGGGCGCCAGAGCCGGTCCAGAAGCGCTTCTTCTTGTACGTATTGACACGCTTGGCCAGGTACAGCAGGCAGGCAACCTGATAATGAATGAGACGGCGATGCTTCTGGCTCTGAGTGTTGTGCCAGTCATCGGCTGCCTTGATCCACTTCTCCGCGCAGTGACGGGCACTCGACATCATACCCACAAATTTGAGGCCCTCGTGGGTATGAACGGTGCTGGTGACAGCCATCATGGCCAGCAGCATGGCTGTAAAGGCAGCGTAGCGCTTGTTGGCGCCGGGGGTCCAGTAGGCTTCGTACTCCTTCTTGAAGGTAGGGATATGCACAATCCGATGAATCTGTTCGAATTGGTCGAGGTAGATGGCCACGAGCGCGTCCGCCTCCTCCTTGCTAGGTAGCAGAGTCTCAAGCTCGGGGTCGGGCTGCTCAAACATGAGCTCGCGGGTTTCCTGGCGACGCTTGCGATCCTTGCGGTCGTGGATGATGACGGGGCGGAGCCACTCATCCGCAGTCTCCCGCATGAAGGGGCAAAGGCCAGTCAGCTCGACAAAGGCCATGCTGGCATTGTGCGGACCAAAGTAGCGCGTGCGGAAGCCCTTGCCGCGGAAGAAGCGGAGCTCGACCTTTTCGTCAGAGGCATTGGTGGCATCGATGCATTCCTGGACTTCGGGTCGGGGCGCGTTGGGGTCGGCGTCGTGGGGCGAGGTCTCGTCCTTTTGTGTGGCGGGCGAGTTGGTGCCGGCAATGGTGCTGCCGTCAAATGAGGCCGAGGCGCCGGGCCGGAGCAGCTGCGTCTTGAGCTGGGCAATCTCGAGCTCGAGGCGGCGGATGCGGTCGTGGTCCTGGCGGAGGACGTCTGGGTCGCGCGAGGCGAAGCCGGCAACGGCGTCGGCCAGGCCGAAGCGGCGGGAGTCGAGCTGGGCAAACTGCGGAGGGACGCCGGCGGATGCGTTGACGACCTCGCCGGTACGGGATTCGTAAGAGCACCGGTCCGGCGTGCCGCTCTTGATGCAGCGCTCGCACGGGAAGCCGCGGTCGCACGAGAGCTTGCGGCGACGGCACTCGAGGCAGCTGAGCCTCACGCGCTGTCTCTTTCGAGCAGGAGGCTGGTCCGCGTGGTGGGAGCCGGACTCGCCGTCAGAGTCCACGGACTCGCTACGATCAGACATAGTTCGTTTTGTAGAGTCGGTCGGATGAGGTTGTCGAGGCTAATGGCAGACGAAAAGGAGTCGGACCTACGACATTTGACGTGGAAAGGGGTTAAAATTTTCGGCAGACGTGTGGTGAGGGAGCGCGGGGACTGGGCGAGGGAAAGGGCAATCAAGGCTGGGGTTTGGACGGGCAAACGTTTGGGCTGCAGCGGCTGCAGCGCGCGCGGAGGGGCTGTGACGGACACTCTCAATTTTTATCAATCTGATCTGATAAGAAACCACGCAGAAAAGTTTGCGCCGAGCCCCGTCGGTCTTAACGCCGAGCTGAGCTCCGAGATGGCATCAGTGCACAGGGCCTTTTACAGTGGATTGAGTAGCGGGCTGCAGGCTCCTACAGCGCACTGAATCCTGTTTTAGCGGTCCTTTTGAAAGGATGCTGCGTGTGGGGGTTACGGCTTGGCAGGGCTCAACGGCTCGGAAGCCGAGCTGAGTTGCAAGTTGATGGTACTCAAAAGGCCGTTGCTTCCAACAGAGGCTTGTACGAATACACAGGATAAAATGCTTCTCCAACGCCATGCAACTTTTACGATATCGTCACCTTGATCCTCTACTGCCGGTTCCTTGCCACATGTGGCGCATCCCAACTCATCTCGTCAACATGGCTCATGCCCGACACCAACTGAACCCGTTCTGCCATGGCGACGCGCAGTGACGGGTTATTCGGCTAGCAAGTCCCAAGTACATATCAGTACACGCACAGCTCGTAAGTCGGCTTTTTGATCAGCTTGCAGAGGCATTTAACACGAGCTCTTGCACCTGCCACCCATCCTCTGCCGTCGCGGCCCCGATTGATTGATTACTTGGACCTACACTCGACTGCCGCATTATCACACGACAGCAGAGGTCTCGTTCCGGTATATTGACCAACGTATCATTTGTAAGCAGCACATCAGCTCGTGCCTTTCAGCTTTCGCCTCGTTCCTCTTTTTTAGTGGAGTTGGGCTCCTTGTAACCCTGCCTGCCATCGCGGTTTCACACGGCCTGACAGGTTCTTCACGGAGACAATGCGAGCTTGTTTGACTCACCGCTTATAAAAGTGGTCGCCCGGAGTCGTGGTTCGTGGAGCTCAGACTGGGCACGAGACCAACAAAAGAAATAACCTCAGCGCGGCCACATGGCGGAACCATTCCACCCGACTGGCCTGACGTCCCCTCCCCCCCTCCGATGCGCGGACGCCCAATCGAATCGCAGCTGGTATTCAGCAAGCCAAAACTGCAGTCAAATACCGTGAAGCCATGACATGTTCTTGTTGTGGTGGAATTCACGCCGATGCTCGGCCTGTTTTCGGCACGCAGATGACGTATGTAAACCGCAAAATGTGAATCTTATCAGATTGCCTTGCATGCAACTCTGTATCCGCATATCAGGGGCAAATCGGAAGTGACTGCTGCTTTTGCCTCGCCAGAACCTTTTTTTGTGAGCCCCCTCAAGTTCCACATCCAGACCAATCTTCCACAGAATACCTTGGCAGCCAAGCAGCACACCTAGGCACACGTACCGATACACTTGACCCCGCTCGCTCCTTTCTGAGAAACAAAGTTGCTTCTCCGGTGATGATGAGAGCAGTACATCGTTTCAATGACGCGATAGTGCAGAATCCAAATCATTAGGGACGCGACGAGTTCCATCATCTAACTCGGCAACAGCCAGTCGGACTCAACTTGCCGAAATATAGCCAACACACCGCTCGACTCACCCAATGGTAAGCTAGTAGTGATAACTATACTCGCGGGAGCTATAATATTTCAATCTTATCAATCTAGCCGACGGTGAAAAAGCATCTTCTCCGCATCTTGCTGCGGCCATGCGGCGACTTGGAGTGTTACCAGTACATTTTAGGCCGCCGCAATGCGATAGACCCGCATGCTTCATATTGCCCCAGCCACTATTTGCATTTGTTGGTTCCCGTTCGGCACTTGCTAATGTATATCGCACTTGTACTATCAACGATGGTGAATGCCGTAGCCCACTTGATGCAGAGTGTTCCTGATCTTTCATACACCTTTCGTTTTCGACGTCTCCAAGAGAAATACCTTGGCCGGTCGAGTACAATGTGTTTATTCATCGATGAGGGAGTCAAAACTGCAAGCCCCTCGTAGACGTCTGCATTCAGCTGAGGCGTCAAGAACCCCATCAATCGGCAAGCATGTATGCATGAAAGAGAGCCAACCTGTGATGTGCAATTTCTACAGTTGAATAAAAAAAAAAGAGACGACAGGGAGAGAAGCTCAAAGTATCCTCGGCGTTTAATACTTTTTGGGGAGAGTATAAACTGCTTCTTTCTGCCTCTGCGGAGACGCGAGCACTGATGGCATGCTTCCTCGCCCCTCTGACGTCTGAAGTCCAGGTGCCCCGTATATCTGACACGGAGGGATATAATTCAATTGAAGAAAAGAGGCATCAGTGGGTATAGCGCGGCTTTCCCGGCGCGAAAAAAAAAAGCTCAACAAATAACATAGGGCTCCTGACTCTGTGAGCAAAACCGCTCTCACAACTGTATTCTCTATCAATACTTGTCCGTTGAAATAAACGGCTTGCATCTGATTGCGTCGTCATTTGTGCGTCAATGGGTCCAGTCGCTGCACAGATGTTGGTCTCGCGCAGCTTATGGCGAGTAGCAGGTAAGAGACGCCTTTTTTTTTTTCAGCCCTCTTCATCTCTTTGCCTTGTCGATTTCCTTCATTGTGCCTCTTCTGTGTCGCATTGATGGTTTCATTGCCCTCTGTTGTGCGGCAAGCCTCAATCATCCGCCGAGCTCCGCGCCCAAAAGGGCCTGACGAGGATGGCAATGTCCAGCAAAGTACCTAGCCAATCCTGCATTTTGGCGTCCCCCGGTGCCGCATGTGTCCGGTGCGCACGCCATCGCATTATCCAGCCAAGTAAGCATTTGTCCGCTTCCTGGCTCGTCTTGTCTTGGGTGTGCGACGCTGCGAAATCGGGGCTGCGCGACGGCCTCGTTGGCTGGCTGGGCTGCTGGGCTGAATGATGATGCGCGATGAGTCGAAGCACCATGACGGCTAATTAGCACGCTGCTTACAGTGATGGGCAGCTGGATTTGTCCTCCGAATGCTGCGCTGCACGCCGTCACTTGACCAAATTTTGGAAACGTCGTTTTTATTGTAAATCAGCGGCTACGGCTGGGCAAAAACTGTCGTCACTTTCCTTGCTACTTTCCTCCCGAAGTCGCTGTCGTCACGGTTGATTTTTTTTTTCTCCCCCTCCATTATTATTACATACAACCACCAAATCAGTCACCCCACGATCTGCAAGCATCGAGGCTTTTTGCACACCCCGAGGGATTTTTTCTTCTTTTATGTACAAGATTTGATAAATTTCCGTGTCTTGTATCAGCACATACAAAGACATATATGTTCTCCGAGACCGAGATCAAACATTCATCTGACATTGATCTACCCCATCGCAGCTCTCACGACTGCCCCGCCAAGCGCCGTCTCACAACCCCACGTTTTCGGACCACCTCACGTCCAGATCCTTTGCTCTCCAACAACCACCACAATATTAACCCCCTCATACATCCCTCGACGCCTCCAATCGACCATGGGTTTGACCGTCGACACCATCAACCAGCGCGTCCGCAACGCCGAGTACGCCGTTCGTGGCGAGCTCGCCGTCAAGTCGGAGGAGTTGCGCGCCCGCCTCGCCAAGGGTGACAAGACGCTGCCCTTTGACCAGGTCATCAGCGCCAACATTGGCAACCCCCAGCAGCTCGACCAGAAGCCCCTCACCTTTTTCCGCCAGGTGCTCTCCATTCTTGAGAACCCGCTGCTGCTGGAAAAGGAGCATGTCCTTGTCGACGGCCTCGGCTACCAGCCCGACGTCATTGCCCGCGCCAAGAAGCTGCTCGACAGTGTTGGCTCCGTCGGCGCCTACAGCGCCAGCAGCGGCGTTCCTGCCATCAAGGAGAGCATTTCCAAGTTTATCCAAGGTACGAGTCTCACGGCTGCAACTCGGAAATGCCCCTACCAGTCCCTGCTAACTCTGCCTGCCCACAGAGCGTGATGGCTTCCCCGCTGACCCTGCCCACATCTACCTGTCGACCGGTGCCTCGTCTGGCGTCAACACGCTCCTCAATGTCATATGTGCCTCCAAGGAGACCGGGTTTATGATCCCCATCCCGCAGTACCCCCTCTACACGGCCTCGCTCGCCCTCCTCGATGCTACCCCCGTCCCGTACTACCTTGACGAGTCCAAGAATTGGGGCACCGACCTCGACACCATCCGCAAGAGCTATGACAAGGGCAAGGCCGACGGCCTCGATGTCCGCTGCATCGGCATCATCAACCCGGGCAACCCAACCGGCGCCTCGCTTTCCGAGGAGGACATTCGCGCCGTCATTGACTTTGCCAACGAGAGGGACCTGCTCATCTTGGCCGACGAGGTCTACCAGACCAACGTCTTTGTCGGCAAATTTCACAGCTTCAAGTCGGTCCTCCGCAAGATGCAGCGGGATGCGCCCGGCAAGTACGACAAGGTCCAGCTCGCCTCACTGCACTCCATCTCCAAGGGCATGGTCGGCGAGTGCGGCCACCGCGGCGGCTACTTTGAGCTCGTCGGCATCGACCCCGAGGTCGAGGCCAACGTCTACAAATTTGTCTCCATCATGCTCTGCGCCCCAGTCATCGGCCAGTGCATGGTCGAGCTCATGGTCAACCCGCCCCGCCCCGGCGACCCCTCGTTTGCCCTCTACGACAAGGAGTACAGCGACATCTTCAACGGCCTCCGGGAGCGCGCCACCACCCTCCACAAGGCCTTTTCCCAGATGGAAGGCGTCAGCTGCGCCGAGCCCCAGGGCTCCATGTACCTCTTCCCAACCATCACCCTCTCCCAAAAGGCCATCGACGCGGCCAAGGCCGACGGCCGCAAGCCCGACGAGTTTTACGCCATGGAGCTGCTCAACGCCACGGGTGTCTGCGTCATCCCCGGCAGCGGCTTCGGCCAGGTCGAGGGCACCCTGCACTTCCGCACGACGTTCCTGGCGCCCGGCACCGAGTGGGTGGGCAGAATTGTCAAGTTTCACAAGGAGTTTATGGACAAGTACAGGTAAACCGTGCCAGTGACAGCATACACTTTTGACAGCACGAGAGAATATAGAGAAAGGGTGATTAAAAAAGGCACCCCGCCGACTGTTGTTTCCCCGACTTGGATATGGAAACATGCGCTGGGAATAGCAATATTAGTATATATTCATGATCAATAAAGAACCACACTTACCTGGATCTGCACATAGTCTTTGTGTCTCCGGCCATCACAGGCACGTTGAACACTACTCAAAGGTGGAATGATTCTTAACCGCGTTGAATTTGGTATCAGAAGTCTTCATCTAATTTCAAGTTCGTATCATACATGAGTGGTAATGACACACTACACATAAAAAAAAACCCCGCACCCGTCTTCCTTTCCCCCTATGCTTTATGCTCTCTCGCTTCCTCGAAGTCTAACAGCCTGTCCGTACTTTTGTAGCTTCGTAATCAGCTGATCGCCCTGTCGGACAACATCCTGGTACTGCTTGTTCTTGTCGTCTGGTCGGTTCGTCTCAATGACGCCCTTGCCCGACACCCGATCAATTGTGCAGGGGATGCGTCCGGCGGCAATGAAGCGGGCGAGGTCACTACGCTATGCATTAGTTTTCATGTTTCTGCAACATGGGCCCCCGGGGCAAAGACTCACCGATCCAAAAAGTCTACCGTGACGCCAAAGTCGTTGGCCATGCTGTCGAGGCCGACGACGCGGTAGCTCTGAAGAAGCTGCTGGTACGCGCGGAGGCGCATCTCGCGGATGAACCACGTCTTGTGCTCGTGCAGGTAGCGGTCCTGGTTGAGAAACTGCTCCTCAACAGAGGCGAGAGACTGAAAAAAAGTCTTGTAGTTGCCGTTGTACAAGCTGCTGACGAGTAGCGCCAGCGGCGAAAAGTCAATGGCCGCCTCAGCCTCGGACTGCTCTGTGCTCGATCCGAGGATGGTTAGGTTGACAGCTGTCGTCGTGGCCTTAGGAGTGTTCGTGCCGGGGGTGTCGTCGGCGCCGGGCCCGGCGCTCAGCGCACCGCTCAGAGCGAGCAGCTTGTCCTCGCCGTCGCCCAAGATGGCTTTGATCTCGGGGGCATCGACCACCTTGGACTTAAAGTCAACGCGCTTCAGCGAGACGGAGCCGGCCAGGACAGAATACACGACGAGGTTCGAGTACGTGCAGAGCTCGTAGCTGGTAAAGGTCGACAACGAGTCGAGGAGGAGAGGGGCAGCGGTGCTATAGGAACGGAGGGTGAGGAGATGAAGTCCTTCGTAGGCCTTGAGGCGATTTCGGCGGTCCCAGTCACCGCCAGTCTCGACGAGACCCTTTGCGCGCTCGATATACTTCTTGACAAGCTGCTTGTCGCCGTAAAACAGACCCATGCGTATTATCGCGAGAACGAGATCGATTTTGCTGCCAAGAATGCCCGTCTTTTCGAAAACATCGTCGTACGCTGTGATGGCTTTCTCCTGTTCCAAGTATGAGCACGCTATCGTCAAGAGAAACAAGTCATCCGCCATTGCTGCTTACCTTGTCGCCCACGCGAGCCCAAAAGTCTGCGCGCTTGCCCTTGGCGGCCATAACTTCCGTCTCGCCAGCCTGCTCCTCGGCCTCGTCTTCCTCCTTCTGGAACCGTGCCAGCTCCTTGTCGTTGTCCTCCTTTAAACGCGCGTACAGGGCCTCATCCCAGGGCAGGTGGGCGCTGTGTGCGGCTTTGGTGGCAATCATGCCGACGAGGGAGGACTTGCGGCTGAGCGGCTTGCCGGGGCCCGAGGCGCCGCCCTCGCCGACCTGGTTGAGGATGCCGTCGATGGGGTGCGCCAGGTAGCGGTAGAACGGCGCCATCTTGTCCTCGGTGATGGCATCTTGGAGGGCTTTGAGGGCAGACTGCTGCGACTGTTTCGAGGCGTAGGCGTTTGTGAGGGTGAAGACGTGCTGCGAGAGCGGCAGCAGCGGCCACTTTGCGTACTGAGGATCTGAACCCATGGCGGCGACGGCGTGCTTGCGACAAAATTCGACTACCGGCTTGGAATGGCTTCTTGGTGCGAATTGGGAGATGAGACGTATGGCAGAAAATGATGGAATCAAGCCCGCTGTGAGGTTGCTAGGCTGTAGCTTGGGCCAGTGTCGAGGAGATAGCCCAGTTTAGCTACAAGCGGCGCCGCTTTAATACAATAGGTAGAGTCAGTCACGTGCGCTGACGCCGAACTCACTTCACTCAACTCAGTTATGCACTATAGCAGCACCGAAACGCCCATCCAAGAGCTCTTCAAGCTCAAGGCTTCAGCGTGACGCGTACACCGTAAACCAAGCGATTCAGCATTCCGACTTGATCGGAGACGATATCCACCTCCCAATTTTCTTGATACCTATGGCTTAAATATAAATATCACACGTGTACCGCTCCTACATTCGGGCTTGGACGGCCTCACAGCGGGCTGGCTCGACAAGCTGGTCTTGTTCCAAGGACCGCGCCAGCCATTCATTTGACCACCGCCACTCGCGAAGCCATCGCAGCAGCTATTCTAGTACCATCCTTGATCTTTTATTCGTGAATTGCGCTTGTCATCGAGATCTATAACCCTCGGGGTTCCTCCAGTATTTAGTGCTCATGTTTGATTGTGCACTGTTTGTGTGGCTGGTGCGCTTGCCATCGGAACGGCGCTGGGCTCGCACCGAGCTGCAACATTGGTACCAGCGGCGCTGCGAACAAAAGCAACTCCTCGCAACGATTCATTCATTCCACTGCTCCACATCCGCACCGCAGCCCAATTGCTACTGAAGGATTACCAAAAAAGTCACCGAACCACACAATCAGCCATAATAAGCACATTATACATTCTCAGCCGCCATGGCACGAGAGGATGATGACCGCGACCGCGCCAGGTCCCGGTCACGAAGCCGCAGCCCTGCCAGAAAGCGCCGGGCCGAGGAGACCACCGACGACCTACCACAGCCATACAATGCCAACAGTCTGCATGCGACCAAGCGACGAGCTATATCCCCATCCGAGCAGCCGCGCAAACAAAAGCGTCCCGGTGCGCGCGCTCGCATCTCCGAGGCGGAGCGCGAGGCCATCCGCCAAAGGCAGATCCAACGCGACAGAGAAGCCGCAGAGGCTGCCGCCGCCGCCGCCGCGGTGCAACAAAGCTTTCGCGCGCGTGGCAACCACGACGTTGTCCGCCAACACTACAACAGCGTCCCCGAGCGCGGCCGCCAGTGGCGCACTACCGATAGCAAGATCAAGGGCCTCCGCGTATTTAACAACTGGATCAAGAGCTGCCTCATCCAGCGCTACTCGCCCGACGAGGACCACGCCCCGGGCTCGCGCGAGACGGGCCGCACCAGCGGCAAGGAGCTGCTCATTCTCGACATTGGCTGCGGCAAGGGCGGCGATCTGAACAAGTGGCAGCAGGCCCCACAACCCGTGCAGCTCTACGTCGGCCTCGACCCTGCCGACATCAGCATCGAGCAGGCCCGCGGCCGCTACAGAAACATGGGCAATCCGCGGGGCGGCCGTGGCGGCGGTCGGGGAGGCCACCACCGCGGCCCGCCCGCCCGTATGTTTGATGCGCGTTTCCACGTCAAGGACTGCTACGGGGAAAGCATCGAGGACCTCGAAATCGTCGAGCAGGTCGGCTTCGACCCATCGCCCATGAACCGCCGCGGTTTCGACGTGGTGAGCATGATGTTCTCCATGCACTACGCGTTCGAGTCGGAGAAGAATGCGCGCAACATGTTGCGCAACGTCGCCGGCGCCCTCAAAAAGGGCGGCCGCTTCATCGGCTGCATTCCCAACTCGGACGTCCTCGGCGAGCACGTACGCAAGTTCAACGCCAAGGCCGCTGAGCGCCGCGAGGCCAAGAAGAAGCAGGAACAGGCCAAGCGCGACGAGACTGACAACAAGGAGGCCCCGGCCCCGGCCGAGGAGGCCGCGCTCGAGGCCGAGGAAGGCGAGCTCGAGGAAGGCGAGGCCGAGCCATCGGCCGAATGGGGCAACTCCATCTACCGCGTACGCTTCCCCGGCGCGACCCCCGAGGACGGCGTCTTCCGCCCGGCGTTTGGCTGGAAGTACAACTTTTTCCTCGACGAGGCTGTCGAGGAGGTGCCCGAGTACGTGGTGCCCTGGGAGGCGTTTCGCGCCCTCGCCGAGGACTTTAATCTCGAGCTGCAGTACCACCGCACCTTTCCTGAGATCTGGGAGGCGGAAAAGGACGACCCCGAGCTGGGGCCCCTGAGCGAGCGCATGCGCGTCCGTGAGCCGAACGGCGGGCCGCTGCTCGTCAGCGACGACGAGATGGAGGCGGCGAGCTTTTACGTTGGCTTTTGCTTTTACAAGGTGTAAAAAGCACAGTGTACTCTATTCACAGCGACATACATCTCCGCAATCTCGGTACTGCATGGCGAATATATTGATTCCTTTTTCATTCTCTGCGCACCAAAGTGCGCGCATCTAGCGTGTGTAGGCTGATGTAAACGAGTGTATATTGATTTTTTTTAAGAATGGGTATCATGATATCACTAGCTGGAGTGGTTTTTCTTTATTCTTCCAATCGTCTATCAACGCAAGGCCGCCAAAAGCCAAGAAAGCGCCTCGCCAGCCCTGCATATAGAATGAAGAAGGCATAAAAGTGGTTGTTTAATGCAAAAGGATGAGAAAGACAATCGCGCGCACCCGGGCAGAAGAATGTGCGAAAGAAGAATGATCCAAAAAAAAGAACAAAGAAACACCTCTGACTCCTCCAGTGTGAATTAGGTTTTTTTCGAGTACAGATCATTGCAAACGTGATGATTAAAAATGAGTGATACGTCTGCCATGCAGGGCTTAAAATAATACAGGGCTGGTGCTTCGGGGAAGAGAAACCCAGGCCAGAGGTCGAAGAGAAATAGTGAGTGCGCGTGTTCAAAGAGTAGAGTTTTGTTGTACATGTGCAGGGAGCAGCCCAAACAAAACAGTGACGTCTTAAGCAGAGTTGGTGGATCGGCGCCAGATCATGGCTGCGGCGACAACGGCGCATGCCGTGGCTCCCAGAGCAATGTACAGCCCGCTGCGGTCGGGGGCCTCCTCTTCGCTCTTGGGAAAGCCCGTGCTGGGATTGGTGGCCGCCTCGGCAACGGCGACGAACAGCTCGGTAATGCTGTTCCATGTGACGCTGACGTGCAGTGGGGTGCTCATGTTGAGGGCTGCGGTGTACTGGTCGGGCTGCAGCTCGCTGCGTTGAGTCGTCTTATCCTTGTCGGCCTTGAGAGCCGTGTACACTGAGGGAAGCTCATCGAGGTGGGGATACTTTTTTCGCATGTCAACAATATGCGAAAATGAGTCCGGGTCGGAAGAATCATAGGCATAACAGACGAGGTCGCAAGCACCCAGCTTGGATTGGTTTTCCAGGATCGCTGGTTCAAGTTCGCCGAGCTCCTCGAAGATCATGTAGACTTGCTTGCCTCCAGGCAGTTCGACGCTGTTGACTGTGCGTCGTGGCTTGATGGTTGGGCGGTACAAGCTGTCGAATGGCCGGTTCAAAAATGCGTCCAGCAATGACGACTTGCCAGCCGCGGGAGCTCCGATCAAGTAGCAAAGTACGACATTCCTCTCAACACGGCCTGGACGGCGTCTTCTCTTGCGTGCTTTTGTGATTTTGAGGGCCGCTGTGATGGAATCCTTGGGGCTCGAGGGTTCGAAACCAAGGTATGCCAGGTATGAGATAGTCGTATGAGGTTCCAAGAAGGTAGTCATGCTCCATTGCGCCAACCAGCCTTGAAGAGTGATGTGGCCCCCTTCATTCCGCACAGTACTTGATGGGAAAGAAGATTCGATCCAAGATGCAGGCAGGCCGGGTGTAGGAGCAAACAGTGCTTCCAGCTCTTTGTCGTTCAAGCCTCCGTCGTTATCCTTATCAAAGAGCAGAAATAGATCGACAAAAAAGCGGTAACCGGCGGGACTAAGCTCAGCCGAAGCGAACTCGGGAACTTCAAACTTTGGATGCAAAAACTTATCTTCCAAACTCAAGCTGTCGGTGTAATGGTATTGGCGCAGTATAATCCAGATGGTCTCATGGCGGCCTTTCTCAGCATAAAGCTTGTTGAGTTGCAGAAAACCCTGCAAGTCGATACCGGGTTCCATATTTACTTGGGGCAGAGTCTTTGCAATGGAGAGCTTAATATTTTCGAGGTCGTCGTCGGTCAGCGGCTTATCGAAGCATTTGAGTTGGAACTCTCGCATTTCGTCCGTGTTGAGATAGCCATCCTGGTCCTTGTCACACAGGAAGAAGATGCGCTTGAGAGCGGCCACACAAGCCGGTTTGAGCTTCCCTTCCTTGTAGTCGAATAGAGGCGCGATTGGGTGTGTGACGGCCTTTTGGCAGAGGAAGAAGACTTCGTTGACGTTGCGGTGCTCGCGGGCGCTTGTTCGAATGCAAGAGTCGATTTCACGGAACTCAGCCATGACTGGTAACAGCTCCTCCTCGACAACTTGCGGCGTGTTGGATTGACCTGCAAGGTCAGACTTGTTGGCACAGAGCACAACAGGAACGTTGACGCCCAATGAGCGGAAATATGGCATCCAGAAGAGAGCGACGCGCTCGTAGCTATAGTGATCTGAGTATACCAGGAGAATGACGTTGCATTTTCGAATCTCCTTTCGCAACGTTGTGCGATCTTGCGGGCGTGCCGAGGTGTCGACGACTGTGGTAGTGACATTTTCTGGCGTTCCGATGCTGGGCGGGATGGTAATTTGCGGCAGGACAGACTGGATCTTATTGTTGATGAACTGGTCTTTGACCAGCGAGGCTATGAGGCTCGACTTTCCGGTGCCTTCGTCACCGCAGACGCAAATGCGAACTGCCAAATTTGGCGTCAGTTTGTAAATATGTCGGGACGCTTGATATTCGGGGGCTAGAGGGGGCGTTTGTAGGGGGCGTTTGTAGGGAGTATACCTGTAGTCATGATGAAGACTGATAGACAAAAACGACGAAGAGGAAGAAGCGAGATTCGAGCGTCGATCTACTTCATGTCCGTGACATTTCAGTAAAGAAGTCAGCAAATGCACGCGAGGATGACGCTTCAAGCCTTCCGAGATGACCATGGAGGAGGAGAAACGCGACCGAGGAGGAGCTGGCCGGGATGGCGCTGTTAAGGGTGTGACCATGAGTTTCCAAACTTACCAAGTTTTCAGGGATTAAAACCGTAAGTGGACTATTTATATAGCGCTTACCTATAAATAGGTAAGCTTTTAATTTAATTAAATAAATCTAGTATCCTTATAGAGTTATATAAGTACCTCCTTTAAGCCTAAACTAGAAGTAGAAGGCGATTTATATACTTTAGTAAATAGTAGTTAAAATACTATTTTTAATAATTTCTTAGTTTAAATATTACTAAATAATTAGTAAATTTAGTTATTCTTAGTTAATAATAGATTCTAACCTTATTAATAAGGTAATTAAGCTAATAACTAGATTATTAGAAAGTAATATTAATAGTAAATATAATAATATAATTAATAATATAATTTATATATCTCTTATATATAAATTTAGTCTTAAAAGTAATAGGGTTATTAGTATTAACT
>JAEIJG010000055.1:0-63994 GCA_037289395.1 Beauveria scarabaeidicola | reverse complement strand
GTTTTATTATCTATTTACTTATAAGTATATGCTAGGTATATGCTGATAGAAGGGCTAAAAGAGTATATATAGCGCATATCCCACGCATCTGCCATCGATCAACATTTTTTCTGCCGCTTTTGCCCCGCTCGGGGTCAGATGAGCTCTGGTTGAGGTACAGATGAGCTGCACCCCCGCTTCCGGCGTGGCCGGGCTGGGGGAATCAGGGCCTATGAGGTCAGCAGATTGGGCCGCTGAAGGGCTTGAAACTGTGCTTGAGTTGGCACTGTTGGGTACCTAGGTACCTTATTATTAGGTACCTTAGTACGGAGTACTCCGTACAATTGGTACAATTGACAGCTTGACAGCAAAGGCTTACAGGGGTCTGCATGCTAAAAGATGCCGTGCATAACTATCCTAACATTGCCTGCCACCTAAGGACTGGTGAGAGAGGAAAATGTTTCCTATGAATTGAAAAAATAAAGATTCATACACTTTTTTTCCCCCTTTATTTCTGTGATTCTTGCTAATTTTCCTAATTTTGCTACCCTCTGCTTCAGAGACCTTTTCCCTTGCCCTCTGCCCTCTGCCTCGCTTGCCCTGTACCCGCCTGCAGCAGACCCCGGTAACTGCCTGCAGCGTCTCATCCGCCAAGGCCAAAAAGGCAATCATGTGCTTCTCGCACCAGATCTGACAAGCCACCAGCACGCCGCCTTGCCAAGACAGCGCTCAACAACTCTGCTCGACTCCCCAAACTCGTCTCGCCAGACTCACCTTCACTTCCTCCCCTTCTTCACTTTCTCGTGCCCTTTTAGCATTTCCCTTTTCTCAGCCGCATCTCTGCAGCGTTGCAGTCGCTTCTTGATCGATTAGTTGGCATCGCAGCAGCCCTTGGCTTTGTCTTGGGCTCCCCGCCACCCGCCACCCGTCACACCTTGCGACCTCCGACCTGCGACGGTCCGTCATCACCGCAACCCAGCCATTACCGTCCACCCTTTTCTCAACCAACGGCTCTTCTTTACCCAATACCCCCCCTCAAGCGTACTAGAGTGCTTCAAGCCATTACAACGCAACCCGCATTCCGCCTGCGTGGCCGGCATACATCGCTCTCGACCCGTTGGCTCTGCCTGCCTGTCCGCCGCCACCGCTCGACAACTGCCTGGATACCTACTAATCTTACCACCGTTTCTCACAGCGCCGTAACGGCAGCTTTCCACAATGCAATACGTGCGCAACATCAGCGACTCGGTGTCGACGGCATGGAACTCGATAAATCCTGCAACCCTCAGCGGTGCCATCGACGTCATCGTCGTTGAGCACAAAGATGGCACCCTTGCTTGCTCGCCTTTCCACGTTCGCTTCGGCAAGTTTTCCTTGCTGCGCCCATACGAGAAAAAGGTCGAGTTCCGAGTCAATGGGTCCAAGCAGGAGTATTCCATGAAACTCGGCGAAGGTGGTGAAGCTTTTTTTGTCTTCGAGACCACAGAGAACATTCCCGAGTCTATGCAGACTTCCCCCCTCGTCTCCCCAGCAAGCAGTCCACCCCTCGGTCCTGACGAGTCCGTTTCCCAGCTTGGCGTACCCGAATTTGAGCTCGATGGTGACGGTGCCCATGGCCCTCGAGGCTCCGCTCGCCATCTAGATGACAATGGTAAGCTCTGCAGCCTTGCAATATCATGTGCATTTGCTCAACATCAGCTACAGGATATCCCACTCCAGCCTCCTCTCCCCTCGGCCTGTCGAACCCAAGACCAGCTTCTGGCGATTGGTCTGCCGCGCTTACCCGTCCTCGCAGCGATGATGCCTTGCGTCATTCGGCCCGCGCAATCGACCAAGATACCAGTGAGGCTGCCGAGCGTGACTCCGAACGATCCCCGAGCCCTGGCCCAGAGACCATTCAGGAAGCCATTGACCGTGCCATGATACTGTCGCGCGGGCTCTCTGCCGTCAATATCCCCAGCCAAGTCACCGAGACTGGTGATCTTATGCTGGACATGGCTGGCTTCCGGAGCAGCGAAGAGGAGATGCTCCGCGCCGAGATCCAGGCTAGGAAGATTCTCTCCGAAGAGCTGGACGGCAACTACGATATTGGTGCGCTCTTTGGCTTCGACGAAGAGGGCAATCTGTGGATCTACAGCAGCGAGACCGCCAAAAAGGCCGCCATGAACAAGACAATCGAGTCTTCCCTGCAAGCCCATCGCCATACTGTCTCCGCCGATGCACTCTCGGACCCAGGTTATCAAAGCGACGGCAGCGATGTGACCAACTCCCCTCGCGTTCCTACTCACCGTCGCTCCGAGTCTGATGCTGGCCCAGCCGGCCTTGCCACCCCTCCCCGCACCCCCGCCGATGCCGGTGTTGGTAACCCGAACCGCAACTATGCAAAGACTCTGCGCTTGACTAGCGACCAGCTCAAGAAGCTTGAGTTGAAGTCGGGTGAGAACCCCATGAGCTTTACTGTTAACCGTGCTACGTGTATCGCCAATATGTACCTTTGGAAACACGACAACCCAGTCGTCATTTCCGACATTGACGGAACCATTACCAAATCAGACGCCCTCGGCCATGTTCTGAATATGATTGGACGCGACTGGACGCATGCTGGCATTGCCAAACTCTACAGCGATATTGCCCTCAACGGATACAACATCATGTATCTCACGAGTCGCTCCGTCGGGCAGGCCGACACCACGAGAGCATACCTCAACAATATTGTCCAAGAGGGCTGTAGAATGCCTCATGGTCCTACAATTCTGTCTCCAGACCGAACAATGGCGGCCTTGCGCCGTGAGGTATACCTTCGCAAACCACACGTCTTCAAGATGGCCACTCTTCGCGACATTGCCAACCTATATGGCCCCGACAAGACACCTTTCTATGCTGGCTTTGGTAACCGACTGACAGATCAAATTTCCTATCGAACTGTCGATGTTCCACGAAATCGCATCTTCACCATAAACTCCAATTCAGAAGTCTCTCTGGACCTGCTCAGCTTGAACAAGCTCAAGATGAGCTATGTCCACATCAATGAGGTCGTCGACCATTACTTTCCACCAGTTTCTACCCTCGTCATGGGTGGTGGCGAGGACTACACCGACTTCAAGTACTGGAGAGACACGCCTCTCGAGCTGGATGAATTCTCCGCCAGTGACAGCGATGACATTCTGGATCAAGTCGATGAGGGCAGCGAGTACACGGACGGCGAGGATGAGGAGATGGACGAGCGCCTGGGCGAGAGCTACATCTCCCAAGCCTCCGTTGACGACATTGAAAGTGGCCTGGCCACCTCGATGACGCAAAGCCAGATGGAGGAGGGTCTTGACGGCCAAGTCGACGACGACGACGACGACGACGACGACGAAGAGCCGATTGACGAGGAAATTGACGACGGTCTTGAGCCCGAAGACGAGAAGCACTTTATCAAGAAGAACGCAGCTAACTTCGAAGAAGATGTTGCTGCGGAAATCATTACTGGGGTTGGTCATTTATCCATGGATAATAAACAAGCATAAAGAGACGTCTGGCTAAGAATTTCTATTCGGACGACATTAAACAGGGCAAGGGCATCGCCGCACTTAACATTGGGAACAAGGCGCCGCTCATACTCGAACCCGTCGAGATTCGCTCCCCATCCGAGTAAAGGAATGGCAAACAGGATGGAAGTCTAGGGCTGAAAGAAAGTGGAGGAGGTTCGTGTTTAAAGGAAGAGGAGGGCCGGACACTTGCAGCAAGAGGGCATTTCATGTTGGAAGCATAGCGTGGCGCGCATATATTTGATGGCGGGTTTACCTTTTTTCTTCTTTTTTTTTTCGTCTTCTCTTTTCCCCTTTGGTCTATTCGTTCCTGAAACCGGAGGTTTCGGTTTGATAGATGCATTGATGTACGAATATGTAGACGTCGTGGGAGCAGCACAGAACAAGAGAAATTTACATATGTTGGGGCATATCTTGACCTTGCACGAAATTGTACATATTTCAACCGACATTGAATTGATTCAAATATACTGCGCAAAATTCTTTGAATTACAGCAGGCCACAGTTGATAGCATCTTTTTATCTCTCCAGATTTCTTTTTGAACCCAGCAGGTCACAAATTTGGAACACCGTATTGGCCCCAACCTCTAATCATCCTTGCGTCATTTCATTTACATTCATTTTCGTTGCTTATTCCCCCATCGCCTCTACCGCTTCTGCTCATTCAACCACTTGAGACGAATCTCCACAGCTCTCTTGTGCGCGTGGAGCTCCTCGACGCCCGCGAGCTGCATGACGGCGGAGCCGACGTTGCGCAGGCCCTGGCTGGTGAGGTTGGCGCAGGTAATGTGCTTCATGAAGGAGGCGAGGTTGACGCCCGAGTACTGCTTGGCGAAGCCATAGGTAGCTGCAGACACGTGTTAGCTTTTGACGGGTACATTGGGCAAGGAATGGAACAGAGAAGAGAGGCTTACGTAGTGAGTGATTGACACCGGCAGAGTAGTCGCCGACGCTCTCGGGAGTCCACTCGCCGATAAAGACGCTGCCAGCGTTGACGACCTTGTCGACAATCTTGGCTGCGTCGTTGACTTGCAGGATCAGGTGCTCGGGCGCGTAGTCGTTGCTGATGCGTATAGCGTCCTCAATAGTCTTGACGGTCACGGTCACTGAGTGCTTGATCGAGCCGCGCACGATATCGACGCGTGGCAAGGCCATGGCCTGGTTGTGCACTTCGTCCTCGATGGCCTTGAGCTGTGCCTCGGAGAGGTCCACAGTCAGCAGAATCACTTGGCTGTCGACACCGTGCTCGGCCTGCGAGAGAAGATCAGAAGCGACAAACGAGGGGTTGGCGTCCTTGTCGGCCACGACGAGCACCTCGGAGGGACCCGCGGGCATGTCGATGCTGACGCCGGCGTTGGTGTCGTTGCTGACGTGCATCTTGGCAGCAGTGACAAACTGGTTGCCCGGGCCGAGAATCTTGTCAACCTTGCTGACGCTTTCGGTTCCGTAGGCCATGGCCGCGACGGCCTGCGCACCACCGGCGAGGACGATGCTCTCAGCACCAACCTTGTGGGCAATGTAGACAATCTCAGGAGAGATGCTGCCATCAGAGCGAGGAGGAGAAGCAATAACAATCTTCTCGCAGCCGGCAACCATGGCGGGGACACCAAGCATGAGAGCAGTGCTGGGCAGCACGGCAGTGCCGCCAGGGACATACAGGCCTACACGCTCGATGGGGCGCGAGAAGCGGCCACATATGACGCCAGGCATGGTTTCAACGCTGAGAGGCTTGTCCTCGGCCTGCGCGGCGTGGAATTTGCGAATGTTGTCGTAAGAGGTGTCAATAGCCTTGATGGTCTCGGGGGAGAGTTTCATGAGCTCGGATGGGAAAGGCGCCTTGATGACTGGGGACGTGAGGGAGGTAGCCTTTTCGAACTTGTGGGTGTAAGAGAGCAGAGCCTTGTCGCCGCCTCTGCGGACCTCTTCGATGATGGGGACGACAATCTTGAGAATAGCCTCGGGTGATTTTTGTGACGGGCGCTGAAGCGTCTTTTGCAGGTCTGAAGTGGAAACGGAAGCAGAGTCCACTCGCTGCATGAGGATGCGGTCACTGGTAGGAGTAGCTTTGGGGGCGGGAGCCGGCTTAGCTGGAGCAGAAGCAGAAGCAGCTGGGGTAGCTATGCCCTCCTTCTCAGCCCACTTGCCCTTGGCATTGCCCGGACGTCTCTTGACTTTGAGGCTCTTGGCATCCAGATTGGCCTGAACATCAGCCAGGCTCACACCGGCACTGACAGCCTTGGTCAGGGCAAAGTATATCAAATCGGCAGCCTCAAAGGCGACTTCCTCCTGTGTCTTGGCGTCACAAAGCTCTTCAGCCTCTTCCATGATCTTGGCCCGCAGGAGCCTCTCGTCGGAGAAGAGGCGAGCAGTATAAGAGCCCTCGGGAGCGGACTCTTTGCGGGAAACGAGTGTCTGTTCGAGGGCCGCGATTCCACCGAGGTTTCCGAAGCAGCCAAATTG
Organism: Beauveria scarabaeidicola; assembly: GCA_037289395.1. Taxonomy (NCBI): domain Eukaryota; kingdom Fungi; phylum Ascomycota; class Sordariomycetes; order Hypocreales; family Cordycipitaceae; genus Beauveria; species Beauveria scarabaeidicola. The sequence continues at coordinate 58,022 of JAEIJG010000055.1, read as the reverse complement.
CTGCAGGTGACAGAAACGACCCTTTTGCTTAACGACAAATTTGAGCGTGTCGTTATCGCAATCGAGAGCAATTCGAATGAGCTCTTGTGTGTCGCCCGAGGTGGCTCCCTTGATCCAAAGACCTCGTTTCCTGCTCTGGTAAACTCCAGTCTGCGTGCGAAGAGCCTCGAGGATGCTGTCTTCGCTAGTGTAGGCAAGGCCGAGAGAAATACCAGTCTCATCGGTAACGACGGTGGGTACGAGCCCATCGGGGCGGTCCGACTTCCATTGGCTAGAAAGAACCTTGGAAAGGAGCAGCTTACTGGTATCCGCCTTGTCGGTGGTCAGACCAGTAGAGGGCAGGATGGGCACGGCGTTGCTCTTCTGAGCAATTTCGAGAAATTCCTGCAGCGAAGCGCCTTGGATGGGCTTGATATAAAGAACTTTGGCCGTTGTTGCTTGCGAATCGGCAATGAACTTGGTCACGTCCCAGGTCTTGGGGTCGAAGTCGCGGACGAGCAGACCGTGCTCCGAGGCGGCGGACAGATCCGGGGTGGACACAACGGGAAGCACGCGGTCACCCAGCTCGGTGTACTGAGGGAGCGATTCGGGGGTCACAAAGACTCGCTTGGCACCGCGGTCGAGCAAGCCAAGCACATCTCCTTGCTCCAGGGCTGTGGCATCGAGGTGGGCTTGGAACTCGGCGCTGTGACGGTTGAAGAACTTGGCAAACTTTTCGAGGAGCTGCGGCTTAGCGTCGAGAAAGGGGCAGCCAAGAATCGAGACCTCCTCGCGAGAAAGGCCCTCAAGATTGGCCAATCCCGGAGGGACGGCGACGCTGACGAGGAACGGCAGCGGGAGCTCAACCTCCATGTTGTAATAGAGTGGTGGGCGCTGTAGATAAAGGATTTAGTGGTCGAACTCCAGGGGAGGATCCGGGGGAGGATTTGATGGCCGCTGTTGTGGTGCAAAATGACAGACTCTAATTGGCGCTACAGTGTTTCTGTCGAAGTAGACTGGTGGTATTGGATCATGTGAAACAAGGCAAAAGAGGAATTAAAATATGGTTGAGCCAAGGGCTCGATATGACTCTGCCTTTGGCGTTCCTGCATCGGCCGTCTTTTTTGGTGGGGCACAGAGCGCTGATAGCTGTTGTTGCCCCTCCAAAGACCCAAAAACTTTTTGCTTGCGATAACTAACTAGGGAGGCCAGCGGGCTTTTTAGTGCTGCTGTCATTGGCCAGTCATTGAATGGCTTCTCGATAGGTACCTACCTCTAAATACTATACCTACCTAGGTAGGTTAGGTAGGCACCTAGTTACCTGGGTAGAGGCTAGGAGAGCCTGGGTAATTACCTATTCAGCAGCCGTGTATGCCTTCGCTCGCATGGCCAAACGTCACATAAGGCGCACTTCAAAGCCGAAAACAGAAATACTCTGGTTTCGGGAATCAATAATCTTCTCATCTCTACCTGGAGTCTTCCCGGCCAAGCTTCACCTTCTCTGTGTTGGGTCGTCCACCAGCACAATAATAGGTACAACACGCTGGCCGGAACGGGATTAGAATGTTGCGCCCGCGACCACTTGCAAACCATCAACTTTCCATCACGCGCCGCGCTGCCTTTCACTTCACGGCGAACCCTCGATCGTCTGGCATGTGTACAACCACCGACACTCTAGCCTAGGTATCCTTCTTGAGCTGCCACGGCCCACTCGTTTGCCGCCAGTCCAACTCATCCCACCCTCCGCCAACGAGTTTCTCTACAATACCGATTGCGCCCGGCTGCGCATCACAACCACAATGTCCTCCGCGCCGCCGCAAACCAACGGCGTCACGGCCCCTACCACAGCCGCTCCCGCCGCGAATCCTGCCCAGGGAGCTTCCACCGCGACGACCGCAAACCCTGCCGCCGCCGGTGGCCCGTCATCCACATTACAGCCCACGGCCGCCGCCGCGCCGCGACCGCGAGACGCCCGCCTCATTGAGCTGCTGCTGACCTCGCAGGGCGTGACGTCGTACGAGCAGCGCGTGCCCCTCCTCCTCCTCGACTTTGCCTACCGCCACACCTCGTCCATTCTCAACGACGCGCTGCACCTCTCCGGCGACCCTTATGTCTCGCAGGCCGGCGCCAAACCCTCGGCGACCGCCGGCGCCAGCGCCGCGGCCCCTGGCGACGCTGCCATCTCCGCCAACGCCATCAAGCTCTCCGTCGCCGCCCGCCTCGGCTACCAGTTCCGCGGCGGCAGCTCCGGCGGCGGTATCAGCAAGGAGTACATGCAGGAGCTGGCCCGCGAGCGCAACAAGGTTGCCCTCCCGCGCGTCGTCACCCACGAGTGGGGCGTGCGTCTGCCCAGCGAGCGCTTCGTCCTCAGCGGCACCAGCTGGGGCCTGCAGGACGTTTGGGATGAGATTGGTGACGAAGAGGTGCCCGAGGCGGCTGGCGGCGATGCGATGGAGGGTATCCAGGGCCCGGCATTGGAAGATGTGGGCGGCGACGGTGTCGAAGGTGGCACCGTCGAGGATATGTTTGGCGATGACGTCGATGAGGAAATGGCCGAATAACTACCGTCCTTGCCGGAGACCGAGACATATTTGCTTTCGAGTTTAATCACTGGAACTGGGGGTTGAAAATTGAATGGCGTTTTCGGCGTTTTTACTGCGCCATAAAATATGGGCTGGACAATACTGGAGGTTTTTTTTTTAATAGCAATGCTAATATACAATACAATACGTGTGCTTTGCGTGCTTCAAGTGACGCGGCGTGGCGTGCAAATCTTGCAGCCAATGAGACAGTGGCCGCGCTTTCATATATACAGAAGATGTAATGCTTCAGATTAGCTTTGGGCTTTTCTGTTTGCCGACTCTACAGGTACGAGCGTGCTCAGAACTCCATCCATCTACTATCCATTCTTCTCACGCTTGCTCCATAGCTTTAGGAAGGATGCATATTCCGATGAGAATTGCAAGCCTCTCCACTACTCATTAGGAGGTGCCAGGAATCTCGCCGACTCAGGCAGAGGCACCACCTTGCCCAACTCACTCTTCAAAGGCTTTCCCATTGTCCCGCGCGGAATCTCGTCGCAGAACAAGACCCCGCCAGTCGGAGCCTTGTGCGCCGCGAGCTTGGAAGCGACGAAATCGACAACCTGCTGCGCAGTCAGCTGCGCGCCGTCCCGTCGAACAATGTACGCCATGCACTCTCTGTCCTTGTCGTCATCCCGGGCCGTCGTGGATGTTACCACAGCGTCGGTAATGTCGCTGTTTTGCAGGAGCACGCTTTCCACCTCGGCTGGCGCCACTTCCTCGTATCCAACCTTGAAGATTTCCTTGAAGCGTCCCAGCAGCGTGAGAACTCTGCTTTCGGGGTCCATTACGCCCTTATCGCCTGTGCGGAACCAGCCGGGCTCACCCGGCAGAAAGGCTCTTTCGGTTGCGGCCGCATGGTTGTAGTAGCCGCTGAAAGCGGCCGCGCTGCGAGCGCACACTTCGCCAGCGACGCCGGGTGGTACCTCTTGCAGAGTATCAAAGTCCACGATTCTGTTAATATTGTCTCTTTAGCATATTGCGATCCTGATGCCTTGGTATACCTGTGCAGAGATATTATTGTGCTTACTTGACGGCTGTTGAAGGTGGGACTTGGCCAACACAGCCAGTAACCCAGTTGTCATCTATGATGCCCGAGCTCAGCCCAGCTACTTCTGTTGTACCATAGCCGGTATTCACTCTGGCATTGTCGGGGAGAATTTTCCTGAACATATCGACGGTACCTTGACGACAAGGTGCCCCTACAAATGAGACCTGCAATAGCGAGGCAAGAGGCTTCCGCGCGCCATCTGTCGAGTTGAGCACAACTGCCATGTTTTCCATGAGACGAGGGGTTATCATGGTAGCGCCGATACTCTGCGAGTGAATCCTGTCAATGACAGTCGCAGCGTCCTTGGCCTGGGTCACGCAGACAGAGTAGCCGCCTAAGCAGGCGCGCGTGTGAACCAGGGCGCCGCTCACGTGGAACATTCCAATCACCAGCAGAAAAGGTTTGTCTAGCAGCGGCATGGCAGCCACGAAGTCGACCCTGAGAGCTGACGCTCGGTGGCTTATGATGGCTGCCTTGACAGACCCTGTCGATCCGCTCGTAAAGAAACGAAAGGCCTCGCGCGTGGTCGGATCCTTTCCCTCGTTGGCATTGCGAAAACCAGCCTCATCCACGCCGTCCATGATGTCGCTCAAGCTCGCCTGCGTGCCACGGTAGGGGTCCAGGCCCGGAGGGTCAAAGATGACAACCATGCTAGGCGGCAAACCTAGGCTCTCGACAGTTGCCAGAGCGAGATGCAGGAACTCGGGTGCGACAAAGAGCCACTTGAGCCCAGCCGCTTGAATGGCGGTGGCTAGCTCGGCCTCTTTGACAAAGGTCGGGATTCCAGAATACACTGCGCCGGCGGCAACGGCACCGTCGCCGAGAACATAGTAGTAAATGTCATTCTCGCTGAGGAGGCCAACCCCGTCCTGGTCAGCTACGCCGAAACGCTGCAGGCCGACAGCTATGCGCTTCACCGTGGAAATGTATTGCTGTCGCGAGATATGGCGGCCCGGGCGGTCGGCATCGACCAAGATCTGGCACCACGTTAGCATGCGGATACGGCATACTAGGTCATACGTACCGGACGGAGATCCGTGGAGTCATGATCTTGACTAAGGGAAAAAATGCGAGTTGTATAATCCATTTCAGAAAACGCTAATAAAATGCTCAAGAGTGGCGGTATGTACGTTGAGGAGTCTAAATATCTTTTATTTACAGAATATACACATCTACCTTGAAGAAATTTGCGAAAAGCCGATGTAGGTAGCAGCGGTAAGTCCGAGGCTGTTCAAAACATAAGCAGGCAGCAGGCTCCACAGCTCCGACAGCATCAGCAAACCGCGGATGTTTGTTGGAGTGAATTGAATCCATCTTCGGAGTATTTATTAATTAAAATAATAATATGCGTCTCCAATTAAGCAAGTGGGCAAGATACCGATACCCCGCACGACGCTACTGCTGATCTTTACAATGCCAAACGGTCAAGATGTAGCTTCAATTCCGGCATCATATAGATGAATGAAATATGACACAATGAAAGCAATCAACCATCAATGAGCCCGATTGACAATTTTTGGTGCTTTCAGAGATCCGTCGCGGGCCTTACCGGTGATGCCTGATTGATGCCAAGTAATAAGTATCGATATGGGTGGGGCCGGCAACAAGCCAAAATATGAGACACGATGCGTTCGTCGTCCGTCGCCCGTCGTGCATCAAATTTTCAACGCAGGTCCGGGCCACCTGGTCACCTGCCATTTTGCCTGGCGCTGGCCATTTAAAGAAGGTCGTCGAACCCGTTATTACATAAAATTAACTCGCGTTACTCGGACTCTGGGGAGACCTGGGGACGGAGTGCTGCCAAATCTAGCTCCTTGGCCGGCCGTATCTACACCACCATTATCAAGCCCTTGTCCGTTTCAGACATACTAATTCCCGACGTCGTTCAGCCCAAGCACATACACCTTTGGCTTCAGAGCAGAGTGGTTAGGCGCGGCGTTGGGCTCTCTTCTTGCAAGGGTTCCCTCTTGCCTGAGTGAGTGCCTTGGGATAACGCTGCCAGCACGGAAGTGGGCTTGAATGAAAACTGACAAAAGGCACTTCTGGCGGCTGTATTTTTACAACACTTCCGAGGTTATCTTGCCCAGGTTGTCAGGCCAGCGACGGGGCATAAAGATGTGGCGCTACCCCAGCCCTCAATGCGCCATTTCGGGCGGATAAGAGGAGACTGTCATCAATTGCTGTAATAGGAAGCTGTTGCATTGGACAAAGAAGACGCCATCATGGCGCCAGTGGCGCCCGATGACTTCTAGCTGCGAGACAACTTGGCCAGATGCCCTCGATAAGCTCGATAGCGTCGAGATTTAGCACCGGCTTGGTGGGGTGCTGATTGGGCTGAGAGGCAGATTGTCGACCATGATTGGGACTCGGAACAGTTACGCTAACATAGCAGCTGGAGCGCCAAGAATTATGCTTATTCTCTAACCTCGACGGTACTGGTGCCCCGGCTCCCGCTATGTCCGCTATGTAGTCGCCTTGTGGGCGCAATTTCTCCTTCTTCCCCGATTTGGCAGTTCATTTAGACAGCAGCCAGACGTTGCAACCTGACGTGCTCCTCGCTTCTGACTGGTGGCTTGGCGAATTTGCATTATCTGCCAGCTATCAACGGCGAATCGGTAGGTGCGGAGAGGAGAGTTTACCTGAGGGCAAATTATACCTTCCTAGCTGGTCACTGGCCAGTGTACTTCGGTCCTTTTAGCGTCAGAATCGCTCGTTGTCTGTTCGCCGCTCCCTCCTCAAAGGCGACATCGTCACACGAGAATCCGAGCGTGAAATAGGAAGGTGATTATTCTCTCATGTTTTCAAGCAAGGGGTCAATGTCAAAGCCATGACAGATGCCACATGAGAGCAGTGCTGCTTGGCAGTCTGCGTCGAGCATAAATACCCCTCGAGAGACGGACTTGAAAGCATCGATATCATCCTCAATTCACTCACCAACTCATCCCATTACTTCATTCCTCCTTTAAAACATACTATCAAGATGGTTGGCTTCAAGAGCTTCGCCGCCCTTTTCCTTGCGGCCCTTGGCGCCGCTGCTCCTGCTCCCTCTGGTGGCAAGTACATCGTCACCCTCAAGGACGGTGTCACTGCCAGCAAGGTCGAGTCTCATTTGCAGTGGGTGAATGATGTTCACGCTCGCAGCCTTGGCCGCCGTGACCTCAACCTCAACGGTGTCGAGAAGACCTATGGGATTGGTAGCTTCAACGGTTACGCTGGCAACTTTGATGCCGCCACCGTTGAGGAGATCCGCAACAACCCTGAGGTATGTCAAAGCAGAATCAGATCTACACTAGTTTCAGATCAAGTGACGTATGAACTGACTCGCATCAACAGGTTGAGGAGATTGAGCTAGACCAGGAGTGGACTCTGTACGCTCTGACCACACAGTCCGACGTCCCCCACGGCCTGGCCACCATCTCGCACCGCCAGTCCGGCGCCAGCAACTACGTCTACGACAGCACCGCCGGCCAGGGTGCCTACGCTTACGTCGTCGACTCGGGTGTCAACATTGACCACGTCGAGTTCGAGGGCCGTGCTACCCGCGGTTACAACGCAGCTGGCGGCGAGGACGTCGACACCCTCGGCCACGGCACCCACGTCTCCGGCACCATTGCCTCCAAGTCGTACGGCGTTGCCAAAAAGGCCAGCATCATCTCCGTCAAGGTCTTTAGCGGCCGCACCGCCGACACCTCTGTCATCCTCGACGGCTACAACTGGGCCGTCAACGACATCGTCGCCAAGCGCCGCCAGTCCCGCTCTGTCATCAACATGTCCCTGGGCGGCGGTGCCTCGACCGCCTTTGACCGCGCCGTTGCCAGCGCCTACGAGCAGGGTGTTCTCAGCGTCGTCGCCGCCGGCAACGAGAACCAGGACGCTAGCAACGTCTCCCCCGCCCGCGCCCCCGAGGCCATCACCGTCGCCGCCGTCGACTCCGCGTGGTCCCGCTGGATTTGGAACTTTCAGCAGGGCTCCAACTACGGCAAGCCCGTCGACATCTACGCCGCCGGTGAGGATGTGCTCTCCACCTGGATCGGCTCCAACACTGCCACCAACACCATCACTGGCACCTCGATGGCTTCTCCCCACATTGCCGGTCTGGCCATCTACCTTGCCGTTCTCGAGAACCTGAGCACCCCCGCCGCTGTCACCAACCGCATCAAGCAGCTTGGTACCAAGGATAAGGTTGTTGGCAACGTTGCCAACACTGTCAACCTGCTCTCTTACAACGGCAACCAGTAAGTCGGAGTATGCGGCCATGTGTGGAGGATACTTCACTAGTTGGTTAATGACTTGGATGAATTTCTTGAATAACAATATACAATTATGTTTGATGATTTTGCACCTGTTTACTCAGTTGGACATATCTATCTATGCGGCGTAGTATTCCTTATATCTCGCTCTTAAACTCTAATAAGTAGACACGCAGAGACAAGCGTGAATCATGACCCACGGAATGGATCAACTTATCAATGCTTACACAATTGATCTGCTCTGTAACACCAGCCGATATATTCAAACCTTTGCTCTTTTTTCAAAATAAATGAGAAAAAATCCAGCTAGCTCACTATTCTTCTGGCTCGGTCATGGCCAGAATTGTGGTTGTCAGTGCCGCCCCACTTTACCTGCTGAGGAGATGTATGGCCGAAACTCGCCTCCCCTCTGAGAAGCATCATCGCGAAACAGTTGGACAGGTGGCAACTGTAATAGCCAGGGTCCTGCGGCAATATGAGCGCGGCCCTGACGAATCCATCGTCACTTGACACGGGTATGTTGGGAGTGTATTTTCGAATGCACCAAACGGCAGCTGATTGATTGTACGGGGGGGGGACCAGTCGACTACGACCCGATAGACCACCTCAACCTACTCTTTTCGAACCCGGCCTCAGTGTCGTCTCTCAACCGCGTATCACAGACGCTCCAATCTCGGCAGAATGGATTGGCCGACGAAATCAGTGCGCTCGAGTCGGCGCAGGCCTACAAACCCAACTCGAGCCTAGAGCGCATGCAGTCGGCTCAGACGGAGCTGGCGCAGCTCTTTCGCAAGATCGAAACCGTGCGGTCTCGCGCCATCGAGACGGAAGAAAATATAACATCCATGACGGCCGACATAAAGCGGCTCGATGGGACAAAAAAGAACCTCACGCTCAGTATGACGGCGTTGAAGCGTCTGCAGATGCTGACAACTGCCTACGAGCAACTGCGCGGGCTTGCCAAGACGCGGCAGTATCGTGACTGCGCAGGCCTACTGCAAGCAGTGCTACAGCTCATGAAGCACTTCAATAGCTATCGCAGCATTGAGCAAATTGCCACGCTGAGTCGCGAGGTTTCGGAGCTTCAGCGCGAACTGCTGGAACAGGTGTGCGAGGACTTTGAAATGGCATTTGCCAAGGGCGAGGTCTCTGCCAAGCGCGGCATGCTTGTTGAAGCTTGTTTTGTCATGGATGCGCTTGGAGACTCGGCAAAATCGAGGTTGGTAACGTGGTACGTCAACACGGAGCTGCGTGAATACCGCCAGGTGTTTCGCGGCAACGATGAGGCTGGCAGCCTGGACAATATCGGTCGCCGGTACGCTTGGTTTAAGCGTACAATGAAGACGCATGAAGATGAGCATGCGGTCATTTTCCCGGCGCATTGGCACGTCAGTGAGGTTTTGGCAACGACATTCTGCGACGGCACGAGGGACGACTTCAAGGGCATCCTGGAGCGCAGCATGCGTCGTATAGACGGAGCAAAGGTCGATGTGAATTTGCTCTTATCTTGTCTGCAAGAGACGCTTGACTTTGAGCAGAGCCTCGAAAAGCGCTTTTCGAATGAGCCACGAGCGAGCATCGACACACTGAGCTCTGTCGAGGGAAAGACATATGCTTTCAATGGCCTTGTTTCGGTTGCCTTTGAGCCATACCTCAGCTTATGGGTCGACTCACAAGACAAGCAACTGGCCAGCATGATGCCTAAATACAGAAGCCAACCTTTAACATCACCAGACGACGAATTCTCTCCACAAGCGGTGGTGCAGTCCGCCATTGAACTGTTTCACTTCTATAAGCTCACTCTATCACAATGCGCAAAGCTATCGACCGCTGAACGGCTGCTCGATCTGTCAAGAATACTGGCAAAATATCTCGACGAGTATGCGCAGCAGGTTCTACTACATAAACTACAAGCCCCTGGCCAGGCGTTGCCGACGATGCAGGACTGCATTCTGGTGCTGAATACAGCCGACTTTTGGCACGCCAACACAAACCAGCTGGAAGAAAATATAAAAAAGCGCATAGACCCCGAGTTGGTTGGCAGGGTCGACCTGTCATCCCAGTCAGACGCCTTTCTCGGTGTTGCTAGCGCGTCAGTCTTGGCCCTGGTGCAAATTGTAGAGCAGCATTGCGAAGGCGTCTGGCGCGAGATGAAGAATACAAACTGGAGCACAATGGAGACTGCGGGTGATCAGAGCTCATATGTTGGCGAGCTAGTGAAGCACGTCAACGATAAGGCGGATGAGATCCTGGCCATGGTTGGCAAGCAACAGTATGCCAGAGCTTTCTGTGATAATCTTGTCGAGCACTTGGCAACAAGCTACATCAACAACATTGTACAGTGCCGGCCGATATCAGAAACCGGGGCTCAGCAGGTATGCGCTGATATACTCCCACTTGCTTGAATCATGGACTAACGGCTGTGACAGATGCTTGTAGACAAATATGCGCTCACAAAGTCTTTTGGTACATTGATTCTGCATCATAATCCGTCTCCGACACCGCAACCACCTCCCGCCGGCTTCGTTAGGAGAGTAGAGCAGTCCATGGGCCGCATAGATCCATTACTCAAGACGCTGCAAATCCGGCCCTCACCGCCCGAGGGACTTGTGCAAGCTTACCTCATTCATATAGGCGACAAGTCAGACACCAACTTTCGAAAGATTTTGGAGCTCAAGGGCGTGCGCAAGCAAGACTATGCGCACCTGATTGAGCTCTTTGGCATCCATCGCGATGGCAACGCAAACGGCAAGCTAGTACAAAGCTCGCCACTGCTGACACCTCTCATGAACGCAACGTCGAGCCTTGCCAGCACTACGGCTGTCGGGGGCACCATCAACGCAGCTGCGGCGCTTACCGGAGCTGCGACCGGGGCGCGGGGCTTTGACGCCGGCTCGCTGGGTGAAAAGTTGCTGAGCGCGGCCCGAGACATCGGCACGGCGAGCACGGCAATGCCGAGCGGCTCGGAGAAGGCGACGATTAACGAGAACCTACGAAATTTTGGCAAGTTTTTCAGGCGAGACATTGGTGGACTGGGCGCCAGGTTCGGAAAACGGGACGGCAGCCTCGGGGCCGAGGGAGAACAGCGATGAGGAAGAGCAGTGGTGTTGCCAAGGTCGGGATGTTATTGGTGCATATATGCGGGTGTTGCATGGCCAACGTATAAATAGGAATGATGTTGGTAGCTTCTTGTTATTTATCAATGGGGCCGTTTTCCAGATGCCGACGGTCTGGGGTGAATGCACTGTGGCGTCCGTCAGTGAAGACGAATAGTATGTGTAGTGGGTTGTGGCATCACGGTTGGATGGCTGATGCAGACAACATGCACAGTCCAGTCTATCAGCCTAGGCGCGAGAAGAATAAACCTGGTAATAAATGAATGATTTGGAATAGAGACAATGACGCAATATCTCTATTTTTATTCACAGTAGATGTAGGCACCATTTGTCAAAGAAAGTCTTGGTCTACCCATCCACACATGTTGCTGCCCCACCACCCCTCCCTCGCACAAGCTCGGAGTCGCCAACTTGAATTAGTCAACAACTCACGCGCCGCCTCAGCCCATACCCACGATTCGCTATACCGCACCCGAAGAGGCCCATAAAGCCCTCTCTTTTCCTTCTTTCAAGCTTATAAAGGTTGCAACACCGCCAAACTGTTTGCCTCGGCTTTTCGACGGCCGCTACGCTCCAGCGCCGGTTTTTCTCTCGCAGCAGTTGCCACTGTCACCACCGCGACCAAATACCCTCCCGTCTCGAAGCCAGCCGAATCAAGAATAAGAGCCATGCACAGCAAGGTTGTCAGTACGTTTTTTGCGACCGGGACGAACCTGCAGACGGACAATGGCGCCGGAGGGGATGAGATGGGGACATGGTGTGGCTAACGCGGTGGTCAACTCGCAGTTATCGGATCGGGGCCGGCTGCCCACACGGCCGCCGTCTACCTGGCCAGAGCAGAGCTGAAGCGTACGTTTTCGATTGCGGTGCTCACATGGCAGAAACAGAGAGAAAGGGTACTAATTAATCCTGACTGCAGCCGTGCTCTACGAAGGCTTCATGGCCAATGGCACCGCCGCCGGTGGCCAGCTCACCACCACGACCGAAGTCGAAAACTTTCCCGGTTTCCCCAAGGGCATCATGGGCCAGGAGCTAATGGTACGCACCACCAGAAAAAGGCGAGACCAATTCCATGCTGACACGCCTCTCCCGCGCAGGACAACATGCGCGCGCAGTCTGAGCGCTTCGGCACCGAGATCGTCACCGACACCGTCACCACGCTCGACCTCTCCTCGCGGCCGTTCAAGTACAGCACCGAGTTCAGCCCCGAGGAGACGCACACGGCCGACGCCGTCATCATCGCGACGGGCGCGTCGGCGCGCCGCATGGGCCTCCCCGGCGAGGACAAGTACTGGCAAAACGGCATCTCGGCGTGCGCCGTGTGCGACGGCGCGGTGCCCATCTTCCGCAACAAGCCGTTATTCGTCATTGGTGGCGGCGACTCGGCGGCCGAGGAGGCGACGTTTTTGACAAAGTACGGCAGCCACGTCACGGTGCTGGTACGCCGCGACCAGCTGCGCGCCAGCAAGACCATGGCCAAGCGCCTGCTCGAGCATCCCAAGGTGACGGTGCGCTTCCACTCGTCGGCGACGGAGATTCGCGGCGGCGACGACGGTCTCATGTCGCACATTGTGGTCAAGGACAATGCCACCGGCAAGGAGGAGGTGCTCGAGGGCAACGGCCTCTTTTACGCCATCGGTCATGACCCCGCCACCGCCCTCGTCAAGGGCCAGATGGACATGGACGGCGAGGGCTACGTCATCACCAAGCCCGGCACCACCCTGACCAGCGTGCCCGGCGTCTTTGCGGCCGGTGATGTGCAGGACAAGAGGTACCGCCAGGCCATTACCAGCGCCGGCACCGGCTGCATGGCGGCGCTCGAGGCCGAGCACTACCTCGCCGATCTTGAGGCGGGCGAGTGACTCGATGGCGGTGTGAAGAGAGAAAAGAGCTTGCTTTGAATAGAAAAGAAACTGGCTAATCTAGAAATGTCAATAGAATAAACAGAAAGTACAAAGAAGGCATGTGTAGAGTTGTGAAGCAGTTTCTGCCAATTGTGATTCAATTGTTACAACAATGTGTCTTGTTGAACGTGAACAGATAGTTTAGACCGACTCTATGCTGGACTTGGTCGTAGGGGTGTATCCTCTAGGTAGTTGGAACAAACACAATGTGCAGAGCATCGTGAGACACTCGTGGTGTTGAGCAACACACCCTACTAAAGATGGCAGAAACCAGAGTAAAATCGTACCAAGAGGCAATCTATGCAGAAAAAAAAAGTAGAGGGCTACGAAAAGTAAGAGACTTGGCAACTTGGGCGACAATTACAGAGTCACTTATGCCAGACCCGTACAGTCCAATATAGTTACGATTCATGTGGCATCCGACGGAAGCCACTCCCGGTTCTTTTATGCTGCCTTTCTTCTCCAATTCTGGAAACCTGAAAACTCTCCTCCCGGTAATACCATGCAATACTCGGGAAACAGGGGACTTTGGGGCCTACTTGATATAAAACGGTGTGCAGATTGGAGACGGCGACATCAAACTCCGTCGCCACACGTTATTTCGTCTAAAAGCGGATATGGACAGCCAACAGCGTCTCCATGCTCTATTTTATTCTCTCCGTGTCTCTGTTTTACAGCTCCTGCGCTTCCATCTTGTACTGAATATACTTGGGTTGAATGAAAGATTGCTTTGCTTTTAGATACTCAACGTCTAGGTACAATGCATATATACCGTCCATCTTTTACATACTACATGTACCGCAGGTTTCTCTTCCTATTCTTAAGCCACTCAGTGCGCCTTCCTAATGCTCCAAACTTCGACGCTCCACGCTTCAATGCTCCACGTTCCAATGCTCCAAACATCAAGACTCCGGGCCCCCATGATTCAATTCACTCGCCCTCAATAGATTTAAGCACGAAACTTCTGGTACATGTTGTTCATGCGGGCAACTTGGCCTGGAGTGAACTCGTTGCGGCAATAGCCGTAGCTCATGAAGTTGTTGACGGGGTCCCTGCCGGGCTGGTCGGGGCAAGTGTCGTCGGTCTTGTTGCAGCTCCAGTGATTAATCATCGCCGGTGTGTCGTCAATCTCGTCGTTTGTTCCATTACAGCCACCCTGGAACGTGTGAATGAGACCAAACCAGTGGCCGACCTCGTGGGTGGTGGTCTGATTATTCCTGTAGTATCCAGCGTTTATAGTGCAGCCATCAGTGAAGAACTTAGAGGAGTTCGTGGTGACAGCCTCCGGGTAGTAACAATAGCCGTTGTATCCTGATAATTTGTCCAGAAAGTAGATGTTCAGGGTCTTGTAGTCACCCTTGCGAAGATGTTTCTTCATGGCAAGCTGTTCTTGGTTCGCGGCCCAAGTAGCGTTGATGGTGTGGTCAACGTCCTGGACGTCAAACTGGAAGCCGACGCCCAGGTAGTTATTGTTTACGTGATCAAGGGTGCCGAGAACTTGTTCTGTCTAAATCAGAACAGGAGCATGTTAGTTGATGTAATTAATTGTTTCTGGGATAAAGTCCCACTGCGGTCTTACAGAGAGGTAGCCAGCCGAGTCCTGGGAAGAGGCAACGACGTGAAGGTAGGTGGGCACGATGATATCAGGCTCACCATCGGCCCTTTTGTTGGGCGAGTTGACCGCGGCAGCTTCTTGAGCAGCCATTTCTTTGGCGACGGCGAGAAACTCTGCGCTTGGCTCGATGGAGGCACAATCATCGATGCCTTCAAGAGCAGCGCCAAAAGCAGCCACAGCCATAGTGGCCGCAACAACAAAGGACTTTTTGAATGCCATTTTGATGAAATGAGCAGAGGGGATAAAAGTATAGAGGTCAGGGTATTATGAGTGTTGTATAGTGAATACTTGTGACGAGGAACCTGAAACTTTTTACAGCGGTCACCATCATATCTTTATATCTTTTGGCCAAGGACAATCATGTTATTCCCGAAAGACTTTTCATGTTATCCCCAGTCAAACATCGTAGATGGCCCGAGACTTTGATACAGGAGGCAACAATACAAGGTTCCGCAGCTTCACCGGCGTTGCCACTAACGGGCTGGCCGAAGCGCAATTAACCAGCATGACCTTCTCGATTTGGCAGGTGAAAACATGTAACTAAACTGTCGTCGCAACTCTATTTCGCTACGCCAACCACTTTTCAGGCTAGACAGCCCTTACCAGCTGGGGGTGGGAGATACATAGGCTTGTGCTTCTCGCCTGTGGCATTGTTTCGCTAACTAAACAGGAGAACTCTCTCCTCTTCCAAGACGAGCGTAGGTGCAGAACGTTGCGCGTCTAGTTTAGAAGGCCGAAATGGCTGTACATGGAACTGGGAGGATGTGCAAACTCCTTTCTCACTCTTGATAAGGTTCTTGGGTCTAGACTTTTGATTTCCTCGGGTTCAAGAAAAACGAATTCTTCAAGTTTACGAGGCTTGTTTAGCCCTGGGGCTGCCTAAAATAGACAATCACAGTAATAACGGAATGGAGAATACGCCGTTGTTGTGGATTTGTCCTTGCTTTGTCATAAGGAAACAAAGTTTTTAAGTGAGCTGGGGCCGGTATCCAGAAGCAAGGCTGCGCAGTTTTAGTGCAACGGGGTCAGACCATCGTCTACGACGAGTATGTATACTACAGTTTTTCAACTTGAGGATAAGGTCATCAAGTTGTGCAGTATACATGTGCGCGCTTCGCCGCTTACTGTCGGTATCAATGCTCCGTGTCGCGCGAGGCGGCTTCAAAGTAGTGGTCGCACAAGGGTTGGGGGTTCGTTGTATGATTCATCGGCGTCAGGGGCGGTAAAGAGGGAAGATTCTCAAGGAACAAGGTTAACAACAGCGGGGATTATCAATATTCGAAAGCAGTCCGACGGCTTTCTCTCCATTTGGCTCGTATTGTGACGGGTGTGGATCAAGAGATCAGCGCTTGGCACAGATTGAAAACTCGGATGCTAGCCGATTTCGCAATGTACCCTGCATATATCTCTACTTCAATGCCATATATTGGGCCTTATTTAGTTCACCCTACCAACAGCCAATAGCGCCAATGTTTAGGGCGAGGCAGGCTCAGGCAGCTGGCGCTGCGGAACGGCCGAGCGGTGTAAATCCAGGGCAAGTAAACTTTGTTTTTCTGAACCATGGACTTTATCAGCGCTGATGAATCTGCCTCTGCCTGTAGGGCTGCATGGGTTTAAACGCAGCAGGCAAGTTTAAGTTGCACACGATCCTCACTAGCCAGCCACGTGCCCCAACGTCTCGTTGTAGGCAAAGTCTATTGAAAAGGCCAAATACTTGGATTGGGAATCACCATTCATCTGTCGCGCTATGTGCTGACCGGAAATGTCAACGGAAGAATCTGTTCAACAGCAACAAAGGGAACGCCTGTCAACAAGAAGCCTGGATCGGCCAACAGAGCAGGCGATGAAGCGCTCTGATTGGAGGGATCCAGGCTTCGGTCACCCGAGGAGGGAAAACTAAAAACCTAACCCAGATGCCGCAAGTGCCGGGTATTGAGAATTTGAGATGTGCGAGAGAGGGGCCGGGGACGGCTATGGGGACCGATTTTACCCCGTCGTCTTACACTGCGCACCAACTAAAACGCCGACGGCGATTTCAGTAGGAAGAGTTATGGAGAGGTTAGACAAACACATACCAAGTTTCCGGCCCTTCTTTCGGTCCTTTCTGGAGAGCAATCCAGAATCCGGTGAATCTCAACTGAAGTCAGCCTGTCCGGGCAGTCAACAAAGCCACCGTTGTCCGCTAAGAGAGCCAAATGGAACAAGCGTGCTGCTGGGTACTCTCGCTTAGGAGAGAAGTGAATGGAAAAAAATTTAGTGGCAGAGAGCAATGGCTTGGTGCTCATGGTGGAACGAGCCAGCGCGATTGGACGTCATCTTACACTTCTAACAATCGTATATACGTATGGCATTTCACGCCGGCCACCGGCTGACTCAGCCCAGGATGCCCCTCATCGTCAGCCATCTCCAGATAGCCCTCTCTTTCTCTTTCTCTTTTAGCATCATCGCATTCATCCTGGTTCTTTTGCTTCATTTGCTCGTGCCCGGCTCGTGATACTCTCACTTCTCTTGCACGAGCGCTGAGTCATTCTTGACTGCGCCCGTGTGTGAGGACCGGTAGCGTTAGGTAGGCCAAACATCCCTAACGTCCACTATATCTATCAAGTCCGTGACACCGTGCCAGAATGGGCATAACAAAAACAGTCACGTAAAAAGACTACAACAAGTAATTGTGACTATAGTGCCTACACACGCATATTGTTGATTAAAGAGTGAAGTAAATCAACTTGGTAATGTGAGACAATTAAAAGCAAATCAACGGAACAACAGGACAAGAAGAGTAGACCATGTTAATAAAGCGAGGGAGATGACAAGGGATGTTGTATGGGATACGATGTGTGACCAAGTCGACTATGCAGAAATGGCAAAATCTCATCATGTATATAATTTTTGGTTGATACAAAAAGGTACCGCATCACGAGCATTTCTTGCAATATTTCTTCACACGTCGCCAGTTGCCACTATATTACAGCGAGTGAGGCACTGAGTCAGCGGTTTCGACAGGTTTCTAGCGGACTTTCGGCCTAAAACTCCTTGCAGGTAAGGAAAATTGTCGGGGCCATAGATGTATACAACCATGGGTTTCTTGATGCTCATATTCGCAGCGACAGCTTGAACTTCTGTTGAAAAATATCCACGCCAATATTTAATTGATTCATGGTTGTTTTCACCACTGAGTCATGACTTTGAGCGCGACCTCGCAGATATGATATATCTGTCCAGGGACCCCACCAAAAAAAAGTTGGTCCCTGCTTTGCCCCTCGGCCCGCCATAGAAAAAAAATTTCCAACCGCCTGGCCGAGCCAAACTTTCTTCTTCTTTTTCTTTCGGGAAGAAGCGCCGTGTCAATTCAAACAAGTCGAAGAAACGCGTCTGGTTTCGATTGCATCATCGTCTTCGACCCCGCCAGTTGTCGATTCCTCTCTGCAATCTATTTTTATCCCCTTTGTTGCCGACAGACTACACAATGGCTCAAATCAACGGATCCGTGATCCTTGACCACAAGAGCGCCCTCGAGGTGCTCAAGGAGTACAAGACTCTCGATGGCCTCGATCTCCACGAGCTCATGGACACGGTCAAGCACGGTGGCCTGACCTATAATGATTTCCTCGTCCTCCCGGGCTACATCGGTTTCCCCGCCTCCGAGGTCTCTCTTGACTCCCACATCACCAAGCGCATCACCCTCAAGACTCCTTTTGTCTCGTCTCCCATGGACACCGTCACCGAGCACGAAATGGCCATTCACATGGCTCTTCAGGGTGGTCTTGGTGTCATTCATCATAACTGCTCGCCCGAGGAGCAGGCCGACATGATCCGCAATGTGAAGCGCTATGAAAATGGCTTCATCCTCGATCCCGTCGTCATTCGTCGCACCACCACCGTTGGTGAGGCCAAGGCCCTCAAGGAGAAATGGGGCTTTGGTGGCTTCCCTGTCACCGGTATGTCTCTTTTTCCTCGTTTGACTCCCAATCTCGTTTCACATGATTCCATACCTTTTACTTTTAACTTTCGTTCCACCGCATAGACTATTGTCATGGGGACCACCTTTACTATGATTTTGAACTTGGTTCCCGCTCGAGCAATGCATTCGCACAAGCCTGTACACAAGCTAACGTGATGCAACAGAGGACGGAAAACTCGGCTCCAAGCTTCTCGGCATTGTCACCAACCGTGACCTACAATTCGAGGACGATGACGACGCCTCTGTTGCCGACGTCATGGTTACGGACCTCGTCACCGCTCCAGACGGCGTCACCCTCGTCGAGGCCAACAAGATTCTCGCAAAGTCAAAAAAGGGCAAGCTTCCCATTGTTGACAAGGCTCATAACCTCGTCTCTATGATCTCTCGCTCCGACTTGACCAAGAACCAGCACTTCCCTCTGGCTTCCAAGCTTCCCGACAGCAAGCAGCTCCTCTGCGCTGCTGCCATTGGCACTCGTCCCGAGGACAAGATCCGCCTCCAAAAGCTAGTCGACGCTGGTCTCGACGTCGTCATTCTCGACAGCTCTCAGGGTAACAGCATGTACCAGATTGACATGATCAAGTGGTGCAAGAACCAGTTCCCCGGCCTCGATGTCATCGGTGGCAATGTTGTCACCCGTGAGCAGGCTGCTGCTCTCATCGCCGCCGGTGTCGATGGTCTCCGTATCGGTATGGGCAGTGGTTCTGCCTGCATCACACAGGAGGTCATGGCCGTTGGCCGCCCCCAGGCTGCTGCCGTTTACGCTGTCAGCGCCTTTGCTGCCCGCTTTGGCGTTCCTTGCATTGCCGATGGTGGTGTTCAGAACGTCGGCCACATTGTCAAGGGTCTCGCCCTTGGTGCTTCCACCGTCATGATGGGTGGTCTCCTCGCTGGTACCACCGAATCGCCCGGTACCTCCTTCGTTTCCCGAGAGGGCAAGCTGGTCAAGGCCTATCGTGGCATGGGCTCCATTGATGCCATGCAGGACAAGAAGGCGGGCAACGGTGGCAAGGACAGCCAGAAGAGCAACGCCGGTACCGCTCGTTACTTCTCCGAGGGTGACAGCGTTCTCGTTGCTCAGGGTGTCTCTGGTGCCGTCGCTCACCGAGGGTATGTTGTCCCCATTGCTTGTCACTCGTTTTTTTTTTCACTAACAATGGTCTAGATCGATCAACAAGTTCATTCCTTACCTCGCTGCTGGTCTCAAGCACTCCATGCAGGATTGCGGTATGCGCAGCCTGGAGGAACTTCACACGTGTGCTAGCAACAGCACTCTCCGCTTCGAGATCCGTACTGCCAGTGCTCAGCTCGAGGGCAACGTTAACATGGAGACTTATGAGAAGAAGCTCTTTGCTTAACTGGAATGAAATACAATTCGGATGATGGATGATTGAATGGGAGGAAACTGACGATTTTCATTGCTTTTTAAACGGAGTCAATTTGGGTATTTGAACAATCACGGCTACAACTAGACACGTAAAGAGTTTTTCGAATCTGTTACTCAGCACTGATATCCCCGTACTTGCCAGCGAATAGTACATGCTTATATTTATAATGAAATCAATTTACGCCGTTATGCTGTTGTACGGAAGTGCTGACTCTGTGCCAGTCAATATCGCTTGAAGCTCTGCTATTCCCCTATTCCCCGCAGGACGGGGTATGCCTAATCATTTGTCTTGTCATTTCAAGCATTGCCTGTTGTCCTTTGATCCAAATCAGTCCACTCTCTTTGCCCGCTTCTCCCGGTGCTCATCCCCATCGTCCGCCGCCGCCGCCGCCGCCGCCGCCGTTGCATCCACATCCACAACCGCATCCGCATCCGCGTCGTCACTCCTCGTCGGCCGGCACAGTATGACGTACTCGGGCTCGACCAGCTTGTCGCGGAGCCGCCTCGGCCGCGGCGAGCTGTCATCCAGCGCAAATCCCAGCTTTTCATAGAAGCGCCGCGCGCGCGCGTTGGCCGTGAAGCACGTCAGCATCGTCTTGTGCAGCGCGCCGATGCGGTCCGCGGCCGTTGTGACATGGCTCATCAAAAGCCGACCCAGGCCGGTTCTGCAAGACGGAGAAGACGGTTTTTGTATGTTAGTGGCTGTGCGGTTTTTCCTGGTTGGCTATAAAATGGGAAAAGGGGGAAAAGGAGAAGAGAAGGAAAAGAAGAAATGTTTGACTCACCCTTCGAGCTCGGGGAGTAGGTGAATCTCGTAGCAGTAGACCACGGGCTTGTTGTCCTCCCACGTCGGCATAAACGAGGTAAACGCACGAATCTCGCCGCCGCCGCCGCCGCCGCCGCCGCCGCTGCTGCTGCTGTTTTCCGTTGCAGACTCGTTCAAGCAAGTAGCGTCCGCCGCACCACGCACAAGAATGTATCGCAAGCCCGGCGACCTCATCTCGGCACGCTTCGCCTCCGGATGCCATCCGGCCGCCGCGCGGCGGTAATCATGACGGCTGGTCCGCTCCACCAGGCCAAAGCACGCCTCCAGCTCGTCGTCGTGCATGTCCTCCTCGGGCGAGCGCAGACTCAGCGCGTGCTGCTCCCGCGTCTCGGGGTGCGTCCAGCGCGGCCACGTCGCATCGCTGTTTTTAGCTCCTCGCCAACAACGGTAAGCCAAAAAAAGATTGTCACTTGGGACCTCGTCAAGTAGAGAGAGAGAGAGGTTTGTTGTGTGTTTTGAGGGCTAATAGTACAACACACACCTAGGCTGGATATATTTCGAGACAAAGTCTTGGTTGGTAAGGTTGCGAGCCGCCGCAATCGCCTTGTTGGCCGCGCGCGTGTCGACGCGGCGGCCGCGGCCGCGGCGCGGTGCAGTGGCAGTGCGACGTTTGGTGCCTGGGGCAGCTCCCATCAAGGCAAGGCAAAGGCAGGACAAGGCCCGGAGTCGTCTTACCAACGGCGATGAAACCAGATTTCCAAAATGTTGTTAGGGGTGGTGGTGGGGGGGGGGAGGTGTAAAAGTTGTAAATGTGAGATTGCTGGCGTCGTCTTGAGAGTTTAGATCGCCGAGGTTCCACCGGGATATCAACGATGGTCTTTTTTGGTACCATCTCCAAGTCATTCATTCTCCTCACCAAAAGCGCTTTCCTTTCCTTAATCCCGGTTTCTTTCTTCTTTATTCATCTCCTTTATTTTAATTTAAATTATAATATTGTCTTTATGGTTCTCTGCCTGCGCATTGCGCGCCAATCCCGTGGCTTTGCCACTCAGCGCCCTTCCTCCAAGCGCATCGGCGGCGCCCTCAGTCTCGATCACGTAAAACTTGACAACCCCTCCCCTCCCCTCCCCTCAACCCCCCTAACAGCTTTCTTTTTCAATGCTAAATGTTCGGGGCGAATATATCTAGTTTTTGCAGCGATCAAGAGTCATTTCATTTTACCGCACTATTCTCCGAGGGTGCCGCGACATCAAGGACGCGCAGACGCGGCGCGAGACGCAAAAGTTTGCCCGCGACGAGTTGGAGCGGCATCGGCATGTCACCGATTTAGTAAGATGTTGTCCTTTTTTTTTGTCGTACGTGGGCAGTTGGACTGACTCGTTTTACCAGCAACATATAAGATATTTACTGTCTACGGGGAAAACGGAATGGGAGGCCATGGAGAGGTATATAGGGGGTATGTAATTGAAAGGTCGGGGTGTGTGTACCCGAGTAGATTGTAAAAATACATGGGATATAACAATGTTTTAAAAAGATGAAATAGATAGCCAATTGTCTATCCGTCGGGTCGGCCCAGCGCTGATCTCTATGCTGTCGCTTCTTTTATTCGCCATTGTTCCAAGAGCGCTGGTAGTAATCGTACAAGTGTATTGCCTCGTCCGTCCTTCTCTGCAATCCGATGCAATTGACAGGCCACCTCGTCGCATCAATGTTTTTTTTTTCATGTTTTTTTTTTTTTCATCAAGCTTGACTCGTCGTATTAACCTTGTCGTTGCTTGTGTCGAGGATTCGCTTTGCAGATAATGTACAGGTAGCCATTATGTCTCTTGCCGGCCTTGCGTCGAACAACCTGCGGCGCGCGCACACACGTCAGCTCCTCCTCTCCCAACAACCCCCCCTTCCCCCCAGAAAAAAACACAGCAAACATACCTTGCAGTGCTCGCATCGCTTCTTGACGGAACTGTGTACCTTCATTCCGCGGACCTGCTGCTGCTGCGGCGCCGCCGCCGCGGGCAGAAGCCGCGAAAACGGCGACAGCACGCCGGCGGCCGCCCTGCCGGCACCCAGGAGGGACGACGGCGCGGCAAAGAGAGCGCGCGAGGTGAGCGCGCTCGCCGAAAGCGTGAGCGTTCGGAATATGGACGCCATTGCCGGCGTGTTCGTGGAGCAATGTGTTGATTTTCGTCGCTTTTCGATTCGGTCACAGAGGGTTGGCTTTGGCTTGAAGCTTTGAAAGTTGCGGAGCCGCAACAAGTTCACGCCGGTGATTGCACGTGACCGTCCCCTTTAAGAGGTCAACCAGGCTTATAAGTCAACTCGGGAAACGACATGATTCTTCTCTTGACGGAGAAAAAAAATTTGATATGGTGCTTAATCTCCCCAAACATCAGTTTTTGTGTGTGACTTTTCAATTGCTGAGAAATGTAAGCGGTTGCTGAGAGCCATCCGTCAGGTCACCCCGCCTCTACCCTACAGCCAGATGATGGCTTCGCTTTTTCATCGTCACATGAAACATCACTTTTGCAATATTTGATAATTGGACTTGAACCGGCCGACCTTGTACTCACGTTGAAATTTCCAGGTTCAAAAGACTCTCTAAAGCTAAAGGCGCCCATGCTAATGCGCCAAGAGATGTGACCTCCGAGCCAAATGATAAATCAATTCCACTGAAAGAAAATGAAAACAAGAGAAAAAGCTTCAGCAAGCAGCACCATAAAAGCAAGTACAGCAAAGTTTTAAAATTGACCGCCTTACCATCCCTTGGATTCGAGCTCCAAGTGAAACAGCACGGCCGACCTGTAATCAAAGCTCTGCACCTCTCGCGCATGCTTCTTTCTGCGCCAGACTTCTCCGTACCAGTCTCGGGGCCACTTGGAAACCGGTCCCTTTTTCTTGGCCTCGGCGTTGATGCACATCCTGGCGCGTGCATAAACGTCCGCTTTGTGGCAATGGTTAAACAAGTCTGCCCACTGGCAATCAGAGTCGGCGCCCTCTACCAGATCCTTCAGAGCTGGCAGATTCTGCAACGAGTCTGCCGGAGACTTGTTGTCTCGGAGCAGCTGAATGACGTCGTGCCTGGCGGCTAGCTTGCCTTTTCTGTTGATATACAGAGGCGAGGGCTCGTTTCGCAACGTCTGTGTCGCTCGGAGAGACATCAAATCGCAGTCGCCCGTGGGCGCGTCCTTGTTAAATACCAAGCCGTTCCAGTCCGGCATGAGCTTGGCCAGCAGGCCAACCTTCCAGTTCCGCATATCGTGAGGCTGTTTATCGAGTAAGTCTTGCAGGCTACAGCCTGCGCATACTCGCCGGTGCGGGTCGACCCGACGAGTTCCGGCCGAGAAAAGCTCGTACAGCATTTCGTAGCCGCAAGAGCTGCAGAAAGGTAGGTATCGGCCCATCTCCTCCTGGTACCAGAAACGGTCCCCCAGATCCGGCTCCAGGCCTAGCCGGATCGGCTTGGTCAAGTCATACAGCGCCCGTCTCCTCTGCGTCTCGTATGCTCCGCTCTCTAGGTATCGACAGAGGCCGTCGAAGAATGTCGGAATGCTCAGGGGAGGGTTAGGGATTCTGAACAGAAAAGCCTTGAGTGCTCGGCCCGGCTCGAAAAGCAGCTCGAGCTTTAGCTGTCGAGCTTTCAGGAAACCTTTCATGAGTATTGCGAATAGACCCCTCTGAATTATGTCCCGATCCATAGAGTCTGCTGTGAGACCAAATACTCCATGTTCGTCCTCCCCCGCTGACAATCCCTTATGAAAGCTAGGGTAAAAGTCAAACCCCCCAATTAGGGGCTTATTCTGCAGCTTTCTCTCCATATTAATCTCATGGATCAAGTCGAGTAGTGGGATTAGGTCTCCGAGGTGTATCAAAGGGCAGTCGTACACCCCTAGCATCGTGACATTGGGGCAGGCTCGCAGAATAATGGCGAGGATCCGTCGGTCAAACAACGGAATTTGGTGCAAGTGGAGGACTTCTGTATTCTCTCGCTGGGTAAAAAGTTTGATAACTGGGATAGACTGTCAGAATATTGAAAAGCTCCAACTTGAGAACAAAACATGAGAGCGTGTAACAAGATAACTTTTATAAGTCACAAGCACTTGAAATAAAAAAGGCGGCAACATCGAGAATGGTGACAACAAAAGAGGTACAAGATGCAATACAAGGTTTTCAACATGGACTGAACTCACGTAAAAGCTGCAAGCGAGTTGCACTATAGATCATCGGCGGTTCAAAGGCAGACCTCGAGGGTAGAGAGATGAATTGGTTCGTCTTGAAGATATTCTTGGGCTCTTGAATTGCCAAAATTGCCCTCAGAGTAGGCTCGTTGAACATGCGACGCAGGAAGTCCGGGACCGGCTGGGACCCCCCAGACGTCTTCTTTTCCTTGTCGATGCGTGTCCGCACCGTGAAGAGCTTGTCAACCGCATCCATCTCCCGCGTAATCGCCGCATTATGCCAGCTCGTAAACGGTGTCGCTGATCGGAACCCGTACGGGTCTGTGAGCCGCGTCGCCATCATCTCGCCCAGCGTAAATGCGGGCGCGACGCAGACAAAGATGCCCGACGGGCCGAGGTTCTGCAGATGGCCGGCGTAGAAATCGAAATAGTTTACGCTTGCCGCCAGGATGAGCCACATCCGCTTCGACGTGAGCGCCAGGTGCAGCGCCGAGCCGTGTCCCCTGGTGAAGATTTCGGTGAGAAGGCGCGGGCCGACGGCCTGGCTGGTGAGGAGATTTTCAAAGGGATTGCCGTTCACGCCGGGCTCGCTCGTCGACGTCGGCGTCGGCTCTTCTCGAAGGAGGAGAAAAGCCCGCGTCATGCGCATAGTGGGCGGCCCTTGGTTGGGCGGCGCGCCAATCTGTCTCCTCAACAGGTCCTTCCAGGACTCAATTACCTCAAGTACAGTTCTCTGGCCCGAGGCTTCGGGGTGGAAACCCTCGAGCTCAAGGCGTTGCCTCGATAGAGACATGGTGTACTCTTCGGGTCGTTCCTGGTCGGGTCGCTCTTGCGCAGTCGCCAACTTCTGCACACCTTTTTTTGCTTTGCGTGCCATATTGACTTGAATATGTGTAGTCAAAAAAAACCTGAAAGGGTAGGCTGGAGAAGAAAGAAGTTTAAAAATGTTGAAGAAAGAACGTCCGAGTATGGCAGCTGCGAGATTGTTGTGCACTGTTGAGCTGACCAAGATCACCAAGATCACGCAGCGCTTACAGATGCATCTGGCACCGCCATGTAAACAGTAGCTGTGATGTGAATGCAAAGTTCTTTCCAATTATAGGCAGCACGGCGTCCGGAGGAAGTCTCTAGCTAGATTTGCTTCACACGAACCTGCACCGTGCACTCCAGGAGGTCCAGGTTCAGAGATTGGCAGCGTGACGGGGTTGCAGTTACGTTGATGCCAGACCTTTACCAGCCTTGTCTACTTATCCGATGCGCAGAGATTTCACCGACGGATTTCCGCTAAAGGTGAATGTCGGATGGCATGTCAAAAACTGCATTTTATTACTAGCACTTGGCCAGCGAGCTACGTCTTGGCAGCCATTGATCACAAGTCCGACCATCAAGTATTAGAGTATAAAATCTTGGACAGAATCAAGGCTCTCGCATAAGCTTTCTGGTTTCGTCAGACCAGATGCCAAGAATGGCAATAGGTTTCCTTTCACTGCCGAGAGTTCCAAAAGGGATTACAAACTACTATGCTGCCACCGAGGTAAAGGGCTTCACTGTGCCGCATCACTTCTGCCTATATAGTATACTAGCTTAGACTATAGAGATAATACTATATAGATTTAAATAGTTAAATAAGAAGTGGCTAAAAACGCTTATTATAAACTTCACCCCCTCCTAGAAGCTAATAATATAAAAGTTAATTTAGCTATTACTATTATCTAAAGTATAAGAATAAGAGAATAATAGTAGCTTAAGTGTTACACTTAAGAAGGTGATAAATGGTGGTGATGTACAGGCTTGATTCCTGCTAGTTAAGATAATAGAATTATTTTAATAATTCTTAACTAGCCTAAATACTAATAACTTACTAGAGTCTCTTATAAGACTAAATACTAGTAGTAACCCCTAGCAGACTTGGAGCAATCCGGATCGAGTCGTTCGCTATCCACCGGTTTCGAGCTGACGGCGTTGATGCAGGCAACGGAATCGGCAGCGTCTCACGGCGGCTTTCAACAGCCAATTCAGCACAACACACCGCCATACTGTGATGCAGTGTACCAAAGACTGCCTGACCGACAGGCTACGGTCGACTCCAACAGAAACGGCTAGCCTGTAAGACGATCAAGCGGCGCGCGCCATGAAAAGCAGCGTTTGTCACCTCTCAACTTTGTTTGGGCCACATGTACGCCTTTTGCGCGCCTTCCCATCGTACTGTATACCGCTTCCGCCCACAGATATTGTAACGAGCAAATCAGAGCTCTTTACTAAGAGTACGAGCATCACTGCTTCATTCGTGACTGGTACCGTGACCGATACCGACTAGCTTGGCATGGCATATGGGGTGGCGCCTTGTCATGCACACGATGCCGTGCGTAGCTGGCAAGCTGGCAAGCTGGCAAGCTGGCAAGCTGGCAAGCTGGCAAGCTGGCTAGTACTTACTCGCTAGTGGCCGTTGGACGAGGTGGCGTCCATGTTCCCCGATTATGAACAGCCAAGCGTGGCAAAACTGAACCTGTAAGTTAAGACTGATAAGAGAAACTCGCCAGGTAACATATATGAAGCATTGGGATGAGGGGCCATGTCGTCGCCCTCTCTGCAAAATCGCGAGTTTCTGTCTGTCATGGCTTCCGCCCTGCATTGCATCGGCTCACTTGCAGAGGACTCGGCTTCGACACATGGTAAGCCCCGCTCGGGGTCAGAGGAGAATGTCAACGTCGGTACTTGTTCCTGGCGGGTAGTCAGCTTGATTCCAGTAACAAAGTTTAGTCTGTAAGTCGTCCAAAGCGGCGCATATGTGGCGTTTGCATTAGCCTGGTGAGTGGTGTGCACTGCAAAGGCGGGCGTAGCCAATAGCGCGTCTCAGCCTGCAGCTTCTCACCAGCACGACAGCCTCTGTCTTTTGGTACAGATTGACGAGCCCTGATGCCGCCCTCTTTGGACCAACCGTACTCCGTAATCTGACAGAATTTTCGCCGAGGGTGAGAGCGCAGGGGAAACCCGATGATTGAGAGTGCGCTGGCCTTGCAAGCGGCCCCATGATGATGAGGATTGCCGAGTAGGTCCCTATCGCATCCGATCGGCTTGGTGCGCCATCGGGCCACATGGCCACATGTCATGAGCGTTTCAGAGTTTTCACGCGATACGAAGGCTTCACAGCAAATGCTCCATGTGGATGGTACTAATAATGGCGACTCCAAGCAATAGCTGCGGCCAAAAGAGTCATCCGGTCTTGTGACGTCTCGCCGTCTCGGTGCCGCCCCAAGGTGTTGTGGGTAATGAATGTGCTGGCTGGTCCACTAACTAATTAGTGAAAAGATCGGACTTGAATTTGCTCGGCAAAACGCTTTGAGATGGCATGGGGACCTATTCCTGCTCGCTGAGTGGTTCGATTCATGAACAATTCTCCGATTCTGAGGGTAGTCATGTAATGAATTATGGCGCCATGAGTAGTCGTGTTCCTTCCCCGTGAATTTGTCTTTTTGATTCCGCAAGCCCTCGTTGGGAGGTCAAGAAAGACAAGGTCATTGGAGCTGCAAAAGGAGGTGGGTAATAAGTAACTAGCTGCGCGCGTGTCATGTAGGATGCAATGCAAGAGGCTGATTCGTCACTGGACAGGACTGTCCGCGATAATAAAAGGGCAGCATCTGGCAAAACGTGTAATAAAGCAACGGACCACGGCGTTTATTAGCTGGTCGTAGCATGATTATGCAGCTGTCGTGCCAGCAGCCCCGTTCAGGTATCCCTGGCGGTAAGCCTGAAGCGCTTGCCTAAACAGGGATAGAAGAGAAAATGAAAAGGATGCGCAGCCGTAAATCAGGCCAAGTCTTGGTATTGGTTGTAACGCTACCAAATTGGAGTGGGCAATTGGGGCCGCCATGTAAGTTTGGCGCCACCAGAACCTATCAACCACGATATGCTGGGCCAGCTCATTTGCTCGGGTAATAATTTCCGGCAGCCCTTCGAAGGAGGTTTGCTGAATCTGCGAGACAGTGAGGAGTCGAGGGCGAAGCGCACCAAAGAACAGCCATAGGATAGGCGGGTGCCTGTTTCAGAAAAGGGGTTCATGCTGCAGGCTCTCAGTAAGTATTTACATGACAACTGAGCCAGGCAAGAAGAGCCGGCCGTTGCAATGTGGCGCTCCAATACCGGATGTATCGTGAAAGCATATTGTATTATTCCAGGCATCGATGCGGTCATTGTGAGCCTTGTACGGAACGGAATGGCAATTCCCAAACATCTGGAGCTTCTGAGATCGACTGGTGCTGCACAGCCAAATGCGGTCTCCTGGATCAATATGAATTAATCAAAGTATTGACATTCGCCGTACCAGCATCTATTTTTTTTTTGTTACTTGTTGATCATTTGCCGTAAATGGTCTGGATAGCGAGAGCGCTTGTTAGAATGTTAAACGAAGCAAAACGGCGCATGTGGTCTTGTGTGCCAACGGCTTCGGTAGCGGTGGCGATACGGTTGCCCCGGGGCCTTATTAGGGCTCATGGTGTTGATCGGTATCGTCCAACTGAACTCCGGGTATGTGGCGTGTAAGTACAGGTACAGGTGCGAGTATCAGTATTTCGAAGTACTCCGTACGGAGTACGGAGTAGACAATAAATATATATTTACCGGTCAGAAGCTCATCGGGCAAAGCCCTTGCATCAGGGTCCAGACGGTAGGGGTAAATAGCGCGGAATCTCCAGCGGTTCCTTGGTTGGCAGTGACAATTTCGCTCTGTCTACGGATTATCCGTATCCGTAGATATCGGTGAGGGCTGAGAGTGTATCTGTGGTATGAGAGACGGATAACGTGCCCCGCTGAGGTAGGGAGGTTGCAACAATGGAGCGAGGGCCCATGTCGCAATACCAGCGCCGTATCAGTGCAGCAGTGCGCAGTATGAGTGTGCAAGCAGGTACTGGTAATTATCGGAGCCGTGGCCATGTACCCGTGACTTGTTGGACAGCGACGAGTGTGGTGGGTTGCGAAAGCCATATGCATCGGATCGAGACGAGTCAAGTCGAGTCTTGCCAAAAAAAATTGCAGGTCTGTGTCAGCCACAGCGTAGCGGGGAGAGGGCGCAATATAGAGAGCAATGGTTGATGATGGACAGTATGTACTCCGTAGTTGTGACAAAAATGTGCAAAGATACGAATGAGGATAGATTTGTGATACTCAGCCAACGATTAGCATGAGAGGAATTTTTGGGCTAGAATTAGCAAAGTGAATGGAGTTGCCAAAGCCAAAGCAAGCAGCTTCAAAAGAGGGCCATCTTGAATAGTGCTGCAGCCTGCAGCGGCCGCGGAGCGGGTCAGCAATGTTCAAGTAAAATAAGACCCACTCGCTTAAACATGCACGGGCCAGTTAGCGCAGGCTTTGGGCGGAACCCTAGCAACAGAAAGTCCAGGGTCTCAGCGGGCTAGTGGATCAGTTTTATTTTTTATTTTTTTGGCCTGATGCCGGGCTTGCTTGGCATCGCGGGTGGCGAGGCCAACAACAGAGCAGAAACTAATTGCAGGGTAAAATCAATGGTTAATTCTTGTTTCGTGGGCTAAATAGAGGCCGTGGATGAAAGGCAAGCTGTAAATAGAAATTTTGGTACTGTTTTGAAATGATGCTGGGAGCAGAATCGAAGAAAAGAAAGAGGGGGCACTGTGCAAACGGTTCTCTGTTTGCTGCCAGCTGGCAAGCAGACGGGTTGACGGGCCGGCAGTGGTGGACAAGAACATACATGGCTGATGCAGGTACCTGAGAGGCTTGAGAGGAGATAGGCGAGTTACAGCAGCGGAAAGAGGCACTTGTCACCAAGGTTATAGCAATGATGTAGCGGTATCTCGGCCAGCAGATAAATCTCAATATCATGACCACGATAATAATGTAAAGATTTCAAAGGTCAATCACACATCCAGCCAAGGTAATCACGGCATCCCACTGCCAGGTGGTCAAGTGGTGCAGCGGACAGGTACCTTTACTTGCCTACCAAGGTGGCTGTGTGTGCTTGGCCCACGGTCACATTGGCAAAAGCCGCGAATTGTCCACTCACACTGGAGGGACGGATCAGCAGCAATGCAATATAATGCCAGCCAGCAATGTATGACACCACTCATAGTGCTGTTCACAGTCCACACGTCGGCGTATCTACCTGCCTACCTGCACCTTTCACCAAAGAAAAAAAAGGGAAAAAGAAAAAAAGAAACAAGAAACAGATTGCCTGGTTGCCTGGCTGCCTGGCAATTGGTGCGTCCGGGCCCTCCTTGGATTTGGCCGATTTGGTTTCTGCTGCCACCCCCTTGTGCAAAAAACTGAACCCTTGGTTGACCGTATTCACAGCGGGCCCAGTCTAGATAGATTTTGCTCCTGTCAGAATTTTTCAACATGTGTGTCGTACAAGAGAGTGATGGTGATTGCAGCTGGTCGCCCAAGCCCTTCCCCTTGTTGAGTATCCGTCTACACATACCTACGGTTGACTGATAGGTACAAGTACTTGTAGAAATAGAAACACACACACCTTGCCCTGAATCACCCACTATTGCCCCTAGATGCCCCAATCATGCACAATTTGCAAGGTACCTACAAAAGTTGTCAAGGTGTATTCGTAAATAATTGTGGTGACTGGGCTCAAGGGCTGTTAACTAGCACTCAAGGAGTCAAGCCCAAGGTAGGGAGGTGGGTGCTTGCTTGTTGCTCGGCAGGTACCTGCTCCAAGGTGTTGGCTTGCACCTCGTAGCTTGTACCTAGATAGCTTGGATCAAGCATCCACCACACCCCCCTACCTCTGCTCAGCAACAATTTGCCTTGCCACCTGTAACCTGGCGCTCTCCTCTCCTGCCCGTCCGTCCCCTCCTCCTCCAATTTGCATTGCATTGTTGCCCTGTTCACCCGCCCTCTGCAATCCAAATAAGTACCCCCCTTCGTCCCCTTTTGCTTGGTCCTCCCTCCTTCTTCCTCTCTCACACACCATCCTCTGTTCTCATCATCTTCGTGGACGCCGTTTTTCTGGTCCCAGCTTTTTCTTTTATACCATCCGTCTTTCTTTGTTGTTGTGATACCCACTTAAGATACCCAATACTCTACTTTTAATCCAGAAAAATGGCCGACATTCAGAAGCCACTCGAGGTCCCTGCCGCCCCCGTTGAGCAGGTGCCCGCCCTGGTCCCCGAGACTGCTCCCGCTCTCGATGTTGCTGCTCCCGCTGAGCTCGCTGCTCCCGCTGCCGATGAGATTAAGGTTCAAGAGTCTGCTGCTGCTGAGGAGAACAAGGACGAAGCCAAGCCCATCGAGGAGGGCCACCTTGGCTACAAGGCTCAGGGCCTGAGCTTCCCCAAGTAAGTGGTTATCGAATGCGATGCCATGAAATTCAGAATTGGTCTAACAGCTTCAAAAGGAATTTGCTCGGTAGCAAGGAGTTCTTCTTCTTTGGCTCTGAAGCCGTTGAGGCTAAGGCTCTCGAGAGCTACAAGAAGGCCCACAAATCGACCGAGACCGCTCTTGACAACATCTCATGGGCCGCTCACACCGGCACGGGCCTCCTTTTCTCTGGCGACAAGAAGGCCCCCAACAATGTGATCAACCTGGTGGGTTTTCACGCATCCATGCTCAGCATATAATTCAAGCAGCAGCACTAACGACTTACGACAGTCTCACGCCTCTGAGCCCGAGGTCGAAGGCAACAAGTTCCACTTCACTACCAAGGGCAACAAACACACCTTCAAGGCCGCTAACGGCGCTGAGCGTGACAGCTGGGTTGCCCAGCTCAAGGCCAAGATAGCCGAGGCCAAAGAGATTGCTGCCTCTGTCACCGAGTCGGAGGCTTACAAGAACACTCTCGAGACCTTGAAGCCCGCTCCCAAGGAGGCCGCCGAGCCCGCCGCCGCTGAGGAGACGACCGACGTCGCCAAGACCGAGGAGACCCCTAAGGAGGATGCTGATCACGCCAAGGAAGAGCCCAAGACCGAGGAGCCCAAGCGCCGCTCTGCCAGTCGCAAGCGCGCTTCCTTCTTCGGCTTCGGCAAGAAGGACGCTATTCCCAAGGACGATGCCAAGACTGAGGAGACCCCTGCCGAAACTGTCGAGGCGCTTGCTGCTCCCGCCGAGACCCCCGAGGCTGAGGATGCTGTCGCTCAGGATGCCGCTGCCACCGAAGAGCCCGTTGCCGAGGCTGTCAAGCCCACTGCCAACAAGCGCAACAGCTTCTTCGGTGGTGTCTTCTCGAAGAAGGAGAAGAAGGCCGCTGAGCCCAAGGCTGCTGAGGCCGCCGATGTTGCCCCTGAGGAGACAGAGGGTACTGCCGAGACTGCTCCTGTCATCCCTCCTGTTGACACTACGACTCCTTTGGCCGAGGATGTGATTGCCGCTGACCCAGTTGAGGCTGCTGCCCCTGAGATCAAGACTGACGTCAAGGAGAAGCGCAAGTCATCTCTTCCCTTCTTCGGCAAGCGTGATGCCTCCCCAGCCACCGGTGAGGTCAAGACCGGCGCTTTCTCCAAGCTCCGTGCTACCATCAAGGGCAAGGGCGCTAGCAAGGTCGACGAGGGCAAGGAGGAGGCCGCCAAGTCTCAGGAGACTGGTACCGAGGCTGTCACTGACGCCCAGAATAAAGTTGACGAAACTACCACCGACATCAATGAGCACATCACCAAGGCTGTCGAGGGCGAGAAGAAGCCTGAGCAGGCCTCTACTGCCCCTGCTGTCACCGCCTCTGCTTAGATGGCAGACAGACGTGATCTAGCTTGACGCCCGCAAGACGTTTCAGCTTTTCGATGATTGTTACGCCAGCAAACCCCAAAACATTTAATTCAAGAAAAAAATATACCCACATGCATGAGAGGGCTGAGAACGGAAGAATGGTTCTGCATTTCTTCACAAGCTACCGAGATACCCTGTCAAGACTGCTTTCACCGATACCATTTTCCATACTGTTTTGCACCAGGCACTACGACGGAAGTCTTCTTCTTTCTGTTTTTGAAAAAGAAAAAACATTGGCCAGTCCAATGACGAAAAAAAGGCACAGCAGTGTTGCACGCGTTTGGTCTGTTTTGTTCGATACCCGGAGGAGATTATAGTAATACTTAATTCAACCGCTGTGTTCCTATTATATAAGTCAAGTTTGGTCAAGTGATGTGTCCTTTTAAAACTGAATGGCGCTTTTGTCTGCCACTCTTTTGTACCCGATGTAGTATAGTGACTATCAATACATGATTCGTTTTACTGTACGGAGCGTCTCAATCGTTGTGGACGACTTGGTCACGAGACTGCAAGCCGCAATAAAACAAATATATGTTTTGAGATGCAAATTGCCCGTGTCAGAACAAATCTCGAACCCCAAACCATGACGCGTGTGTATTTCTAGTCTCGGAGTAGGGGGGTATCTGTTGCTATGTGTCTGTATATGTCTCGAGTATAAAAACAGTTCGTGTATCGGCCGGGTGTCTTTCCTCTCCAACCCAGCTTTTTAATAAAAACGATAAAAAGCCCCATTGCCGTGTGTATAGTAAAAAGAAGAGGATAAATCGCAAGCCAGAAAAAAAAAAGCTCAACCCCCTCTTAGTGAGAAGAAGTGCTTCCTAGACGGGAAATCAAAAAGTAAAAAAAAGGCCGTCACTTTGCAGCATGCGCAAAGATCAGGAACCCAAGAGAGAAAAAGAAAGTTGAAACAGAAAGCGCACGCTCAGTCATGTCAAATACGAAACAAGGTGCATGGAAAAGAAGCAACAAATGCAAATAGTTTGGAAAAAGAAACCATGCACCGCCACGTGCTAAAGGGCAAGCCATGAACCAGGGCAGCGGAATTACTCCTTGACCGACAGTGCGCTATAATGAGTTACAAGTTCGTCAATCCGCGGGAGCAGTTCGGGAATGCGAAACGGCTTGGAGATGACGTCGTCGATGCCCGCCGCCTTGGCGTTGGCAATCTGCTCGGGACGCGCGTACGCCGTGACGGCAATAATGGGAATGTGCTTAGTGATGGTGCCCTCGCGCTCCAGCGCGCGGATGCGGCGTGCGCACGTCACGCCGTCCATGACGGGCATCTCCAGGTCCATGAGGATGACGGAAATGTCGACGCCATCGCTCTCATTGCCAGTCCAGAAGCGCGACTTTTGCAGCGTCTCGAGGGCTTCCTGCCCGTGGTTGGCGACGAACGTCGTGTTGCCGCAGTTGACGAGCTGGCGCTGCAGCACCTTTTGGTTGACAATGTTGTCCTCGACAATGAGCACGTCGTACTGCGGGCCCTTGTTGGGCACGCCTTGATGCTTAGGCGCGGCCTGCCGGCTGTCGGCGACACACTCGGCTTGGGCGGCAGCCTCGGGACCGGACGGCAAGCGGCACTGGCGAGAGAGGGTGAAGCATGAGAGAGGCTCAAAAGGCTCTGATGCGTCAGCACACTGGCGGCTTTGAATGTAGAAGCTAAACTTGCTTCCTTGACCAGCAGCAGAAGTGACACCGATTTGACCACCTTGCATCTCGGTCAGGATTCGCGAAATGAAGAGACCCAGACCAGAACCACCGTACTGCACATGAGTCCTTGGCGTTGCTTGCTGAAAACGTTGGAAGAGAACCTGTCGCTCCTCCTCAGCGAGACCAGGGCCAGTGTCCTCAACGCTGCAGTGAATGTTGATTTTGTCTCCAGTGCCCCAATCGTCTTCGCTATCGATATCAATTCCGCCGCCTTTTTGGTTGTTGTTTCGAGGAAAATAGGTATTCTCGTTGGCAACCTCGGAAATATCGCGTGATGCACCGAGATTGACCTTGATTTGGCGATTCTGGCGCCCCTGTGTAAACTTGATGGCATTTGTCATCAAATTGATGAGCACTTGCCGGAGACGTGATGGGTCCAGCTTCGTCCATTTGATACCGAGTCTTGCGAAGCTATCATCAACCGTAAAGTCGAAATCGATATCGTGGGCCGCTAGCTCAGCTTCAAACATCTTGAGTGTCCGGCGCACAACTCTCACTGGCTGCTCTGCGACAGGAGTGACAGTGAGCAGGCTCGAGTCTAGCTTAGAGAGGGTCAAGACGTCATCAACAATGCGCTTCTGATGGCTGGCGCATAGATTAATAGTGTTGGCCGCGTCCAAGCAGCTTTCAAGAAGTGATTCCACATCCTCAGCATTGCGCGTGTTGAATGCAGTGATATTATTCGCAATCTGGTCTGCACATTGCAGAATGGCGGAAAGTGGATTGCGCATCTCATGGCTGGTAATGTCGATAAAGTTTTCCTGCTGCCGCTTGAGCTCAACGGCTTCTTCTCGGCGCTCATTCTGGACCCTTTCGGCCCATTTTTGAGAGGAAATGTCAGTAATGCAGCCAAAGATGGACGCGAGAAGTCCATCAGCATTCTGCTCGGGAAAAGCACTCATCAGAACCCAGGTATCCATGGAATGGTCACTTTCTTGCTCAGAAGTCTTGAAACGAAATTCCACAGAAACCGTCTTTTTCTCGTCAACCAAGGTTTTCCAGGCGCTTCTCAAGGCTTCTCTGTCGTCATCGTGAACGAGATCCATCCATGCATCCTCCACTTGATGTTGGCGGGCGTGATCTGAGATTTGCCACCACATGTCGTTGCAGTAATTGATTTTACCTTCAGCGTCGGCAATGAACATGCCAACCGGTGCATAGGCCGCCATGCGAGTAAATCTATGTTCGCTTTCGTTTGCTTCTTGGGTTCGGAGAAGAAGTTGTATCGAGAGCTCTCGTCGATCCTCGGCAGCCAGTCTCGCTGCCATCTGGCCACGCTTGATTTCCTCTTCGAAAAGCACAACCGAAGCCATCGAAGTTGCGAGTTGTCTTGCGAGCAAGTGAAAAAACAGCTGGTATTCGTCGTCGTAAGGTCGCCTCGGGTTAACGCCGATGATCAAAAAGTCGGTGATAGATTCACTACCACTGGTAGAGACGATTGGATGAACGACGATTGATCTGCAAGGCTCGCCGAACCCACGCCACTGGATACCCTCAATGAGTTCTGCCGGAAGAGTCCCATCGTTTTGGGATAAGACAACAGGTACACCGCCCATTCTGATGGACTGTCTCATGTAAGGCGCGAAGCCTTGTTCAGAAGTGCGCAAATCTATTGTTTTCGGTGCCGCAGCATGTCCCTCCGCAATCCCGGAAGAGGCCTCAAGGGTCACTTGGGCTAGAGAACCCAGGCTCCCTGAGCGAACAGATGATATTTCGCTTTCCGCCTCTTCTTTTGACGAGGAATAGATGAGGTTGAATGGGATGTCAAATTCGTTGTATTTGAGTCCTTGTTGAACCAAAGGCCAGAATCCATCGACGGTAGTCGCCGTAGCGGTGTGTTCGCCGATCTCTCGCAAAGTGAGCATACGTCTTTCGTTGATTTTGCGACGAGTGTTTTCGAAGCAGGAGCAGTATGAGCCGACAACCTGGCCACAGCCCCCTACTATTGGCACCAGAGACCATGAGAAGAAGGTTTCCTCGAGGTAGCCATCCCGACGTAGGAACAGGTGATTGTCATGCCTCATACTTGCCTGGCCCGATTCCCAGGCACTTTGGAAAACAGAATCGATATCATCCAACACTTCTGGCCAGGCCTCCGAAAGCTTCATTCCCATGATGGTTGGGTGCTTCTTGCCAGCAATCTCGACGTATGCGGCGTTGTATATGCTGACATGATCGGGGCCCCAGTAGATTGTGGCAGGGTGTGGACTGCCCATGACGAGATTCGAGAGCATTCTCAACTCATGAGACCATTCGTCAATGGGACCGAGCGGGGTAGAAGCCCAGTCAGTCATCTTTGCTAATTTGATATGCTCGGGTAGGGAGTCGCTCATTGGTATCCTGGTCCAGTCGAAGAAAGGTTTCGATTCTTTTGACTGAAGCACCTGATTGGTAAATTCGTCAGGATGGCCAGGCTGTAAATTGTTTGCCTGGTCAATCAGAGCTCGCTCGAAGCTATTTGACCGGCAGTTGTCCGATGTCTCAGTGGCAGCGTCGCCGAAGTAGTCCAGCGACTCCGCATCAATTGGCGCAGCTTCCGCCTGTCCCTTGAGCTCAATGGGTATGGTATCCTCATCCACGGATCCGGAAGCGTCGGCGCTGGTGGCACTAGGCTCGGAGTGATCGGACACTTGACTGA
Source organism: Beauveria scarabaeidicola (assembly GCA_037289395.1). Classification (NCBI taxonomy): domain Eukaryota; kingdom Fungi; phylum Ascomycota; class Sordariomycetes; order Hypocreales; family Cordycipitaceae; genus Beauveria; species Beauveria scarabaeidicola. Next base: position 20,161 of record JAEIJG010000055.1, on the reverse strand, counting down.
GATTGATGCTGCCAGAGATGAAGCGAAATCGTTGCCTGACCGTAGACTTGGTCCAGTTGATATCACCATATGAGCAGGAAGGAAAACCAAGCTCCGGCTGTTCTGGTGGTGAAGTTGAGCACAATGCCCATTCTTTAAAGAAATTGAATTCGGTCGTCGTCGGGTTGTTCTCGAAGCCGGCGTTTATTAAAGGATGTATATCGTAACAAGCGCGAAGAGAAGGATTAGAGTATTGTATAGCAAGGTGTGGTCGAGTGGTATTGGATGGATTTTGGAGATCGATGATAAAAGTAGGCCGTATATCATTTTCTAGAAGCTCTAGAATGCCAATGGAGCGAATCATTTGCAAGTTGGTAGGAATTGCGATGCTGTCGGGGCTCGTAGAGGATCCCGAGACATCGATAGAAGAGGCCAGGCTGCCCGAAGTACTCCCAGAATGCGCAGGGCTAACGGTGCTAGCGCTAGCTCGAGGAAGCTTGAGAGTTGTGACGGCCGGGCGGTAATCCTCGCCGATGGATGAGAGCATGCCCGCAGCGAGATCGGACGTTGAGTCCACTGATGGACGGCTTGTATGGCGGATAGGGGAGTTGGAGAAGAAGAGAGGAGATGGGACAGGCTCGCGCAAATGTCTTGCAGAAGCTCTTGTAGGAGGTGAGGTGACTGCGGAGGCCAAGTCGAATTTGGTCGGAGATGTAGAGCCTGTCCGGGGCATTTTGGGCGGACCGGATGGCATGGTGGGTAGGTCGGTTGCCGAAGACATGTGGCAAGTGAACCGAGACGACAGCTTTTTAGGCTTGGTGAGATGCCGTTTTGAGGAAGTTGAGGCGCCAGCAGGTACGCCAGGCACAGTGATATTTGAATGGACAGATGGCAGCGGTTGACCGGAAAGTAAAATCAGTTGGCGGGAGGCATGATCTAGCGAAGAGTGAAGAACAGCGCCTCGAACAAAGGTTGTGTGAGCGACTCAAGGTGCTAATAGTGGCGGTATTTGCTGTGGTAGGGGCGGCGCACCATTCAGAGACAGCGGCGGCGAGGCGGGGTGAAGCTATCACTGGTGTGTCGGGGTCGTTGGGCGTTGTTCACTGGGACGGGAGTTGAACCACTGTCGACAGCGGAGGATGAGGTCGAATCGTCGGCGGCAAGTAGATGTAATTGCTGGGCTTTATGCATCAAAGTTTTGGAAAATGTTGAAAACGGCGCATTGCGTCTTGGAGGAGAAGAGAGACTGCGGTCGACAACGGGCAAGTAAAAAGGTTAGGTAGTGTGGTCCATTGCAGTGTGGAGTTGCCAGTTGGACGGGTGTAGCTGGAGCCTTGGAGTCTGAGTTTGTTTGAAGAATTTTTCTAAAAAAAATTTAAAAAAAAAAAGACAGAACATAAAAATAAAAAGTAGAGCAATCGAGCGATCAGCCTGCTACAATAATGCATGCAATAACGCTTTGCTGCGGTGCACGTGGCTTGGGGGTTCTAGGCCTGGGCCTAGGTCTGGACCTTAAATTCAGGTGGTAAGGGAAAAACGGCGGGAGATCGCGATGAGCGTGGAGCATGTCAGCGAGGTGGATATACGAGACGTTCAAACATGCAGGGTGGACGGCGAGGTAAACATACGTAAATAAGGCGAGAGCTGGCGCAAGGTATCAAAAGGATAAGCATGTATAATTTATTCCAAGTGGCAATTAATAAATACGGAGCGTGCATCCGGATATGTCTGCGTGCTCAAGTTGGGCGACGGAGGAAGGGCAAGACACGGCCGAGACGGGGGGGCTGCTGGCAGAGAGATGGTGGATCGTATTTGGTTACTAACTTACTATGTACATGGCACCGAGTCGCAGCAGAAATTATTTATCGTACAGACTCGAGTTTGTATCAAGCTGTCTGATGAGTACGGATAGAGGACGTAGCGGTGGCTTGCCAACGGTCGGTTCCAAACTTGTAAGCGTCACCAATGTCAGGCACACAACAAGCCTAGTGACTGGATGAGGTGCTAGCCCGAACCTAATAATTTACTGGTAAATAGTTGGGCAGTACGGAGTAAGCCGACGGGGAAGAGTTGTTGGAACTTGGAACTTGGAGGGTTGCAGAGAGACTGGGGAGCTCGGGATAAACAAGTTGAGGGCGGTGCATTGTCAGCACCCGTAACGTGTGAGTTGACCAGCATCAGGTGAGACATGCCGCGGAGCGGACTGTGGAAGAAAAGGTCGTCTAAAGTTACTCGGTACTTTTAACTTTGTTGATCTGTCCAACATCGAGATGCTGCCTCGCCTTGGTGGGTTCTTGGTCATGCCTTAGTAACGCGCTTCGCTTATCTTAGCAGCCGCCAGATGGCCAGAGATGGTGCTCGCACTCCAGCTCTCAGCTCACTGCCCATCCCCAACCACAGCCAACGCCACTTGCCAAGGTTTTCTGCATGCTCCACGAACTGCTGTCAGTGCTGTGTGCTCTCGGTGTTCCTCGCCCAGAAATGCAGGCGAAATGTGATAGGGCCAAGGCCAAGCAAGGATGCACTAACCAACCACTGACCAAGGCGCGACCGTTTGCCCAGCCCAGCCGACATGATCTCACGAGTTATCTCACAGCCTCCGGGTACTGGTATGTATCTTGTCAACTTGTCTTCCAGTAACGACAGCCCATCCATTCATCCATCATGGTACCGAGTACGGAGCATTGTCAACAGCATGCATCGATATCCATCTCTTATTACCTGCCTGCGATACCGCTGCACTGGCAGCAATCGCCGCCAGCCGTCAACACCATCCGGTCTACTCCGTATGTATGGAGTAGTCCGTACATACCACTGATACGGTGATACCAGTGCCGATTCTCACACATCACCCCACAGGGCCACAGCATAGTATGTACTTGCCATTCAGGCTTCAGCCGTTGCGCCACTGTGCCGAGGCGGGCACTCTCCACCGTGGACCAGTCCAGAACACCAGAGACTCAGAAGCACCAGCCAAAATATTAATAGAGCCGTTGCGACCTGTCGGGCGGTGATCGTTGACTTGTCCAGCGATCGATCGCCTCTTTCTTCCGTCATTGATTATCCTTCTTTTGTAGCATCTCCGCTGCGGTGGCGCGACCCCTTAATATCTGCTGTGCATTTCGACCCACGCAGCAACCAGCTTTGGAATTGGTGCACAAGGCTACGTTCGCTTGTCCATGACGCTGCTCGGCTCGGCTCACCGTGGCTGCCGAGCTAATAGGTATCGAGGAAGCTCCGTGTTCCGTGCGACGGCGGCCTCCACTGCGGACTGGATCCGGCGATTATCGGCTATAGGGTATTGAAGTTCAGACGTTACGGAGAATCAGCACGGCGATGACGCTCGCTTCAGGAAGAACCGAGCCAAATCCCACATGGTGCAGCCGTAACTATTGCTAATAATGGCGACGATATTTTCCTATCAGTTGTGCGCAAACTAGGCGCGTCGCATGCCATCCGCTGCTTTCCAACTCGCTTGCTTTGCACGCAGTCGCAACATTCCCACGATGCCTCTAACTACTTGGACGAAACCTGTGCTGAATCCACAATTTGCGAGCGCTTCTGTGCGTTATACAAGCCAAATTTTGGGGGCCAATCGAGATTGATACGGCCCGGTCGTTGAGATGTACCGTTCAGTATAGACGCCCTTTGCGCGACGTTGCACAGCGTGGATTGATACAGCCCATGTTCGAAGGCGATGCCAGCAATGACGATGATGCCTTGACGAGCACATTCGACTGCCAAATACTCGACCATGCAAAATTATCGGAATCATTAAAGTAATATGCCCACGACCACATGCGCAGTCTGCCAAAGACCAACTGTCTAACACGATCATTGGAGATATCCGAGATGCCTTTCTATTGCCAAGTGCATCCCTTGCACTCTCCCTTGGAGATTAGGAACATGCGTTTGTGGTTGTGCACAATATGTGCACTATTGGCCCTGGTGGCGGAGTGGTTAACCGTCACAGGCAGCCTTTTATAAGTTGTAATTAGCACAGGAAAAAGGCTGCCAGCTGCCGAATTCTCTCGTTGTTTGATCCACCAAGACAAACAGAAAATGCTTCAAAAAGCTGCAACACATTCTGCATCTTCATCACAATCCCCATCACAGTCCCAAGCCACCGCCTCCAAACGGCCGAACCCCACCAACCAGGTGCGCGGATGACAATGGCGAGTCCACAGCTCAGCGCTCCCGGCGTTGCTCATTGGCCTGAGCTGCCACAGCCACCCGTCCAATCGTCCACCCCAATCCGATCTGGGCGCTTACAGGAGCATCACCACTGGCTGGTGATGCTGCACGCAGCACGCTGCACCAGAACCCCTCCCGATGCCGACACCCTCATCGATGGCCGGCGCCTACGCTGCTGTTGCTGGTTTAAACCCGGCAGCGGCCCCCCTCTTTCTTCTTCTCAAACCGCGCCCCCCTCGATCGTTTCCTCCTTCATTTTGCGACGAGCAAAGCGCATCCAAGACGCCCAAAGCAGCTGGCCTGGTTTTCGCAAAGCTTCGTGTCCGACCAACGCAAATTCGTTGCATCGACAAATTTAAACGCACGACTCACCATTGCCAGCAAAGTCACGCAATTCAATTTTGGCCAGTGACAACTCGACGCGGAAGCCGCTTTACAACTCACCAGCCACCTTGAAAATCTCGCCTCGTCGCGCAGATAATCACCGCCATCATGGGAGCCTTCTCACCAAGCAATCGCTCCTACCACATTCTTCACCGCAAATGGCCCAAGATTTCGCGCAAGGCAACCGTCTGGATGATGCCGCTCGAACTTATCGGCCTGATTGCTGTGCTCGTCATTTACGGCATCGCGCAGCCCGATCTCTACCGCACCAAAATGTGGCAGATTGGCTTCGACAATGGCCTCAATTCCAATCCCAACATGATCATCTACGCCTACGCCAATTTCAAGCCACTGCCCAATGTGCCGCTCATCTGGTCCTCCACGTAAGCTCCCCTACCCAATTGTTTGGCCAACATGATTTTCCGAATTTTTGCCAACTGATCACAGCTTGACCAACTTCAACGTCGCCATCTCCGTCATTTCGCTCTTCTTCCTCCTGGCCAAGCTTATCGCCTTCATCATGAAGCTGTGGTTTCCCGTCATTGCTGTCTTCATCAACACGGCGCTCCTGGCTCTCTACACAGTCAGCATCTACGGTCAGATTGGCCCCGACTATGCCGACCCGCGCTACCCCTCGCCCGCCGCGTGGTACTTTCGCCAGGGCTGCGGCCTCGCTAAGCACTATGGCGCCTACAAGTCGTGCCAGATTGCCCAGGGCTCTCTCGGTGCCACATTTTACATGCAGTACGTTTTCGACCGTGTTCAGCCTCGCCGATATAACCCTTCCCGCTAACTTGGCTGCCCAGCATCTTGTATTTGCTCAACCTTGGATTCGCCATCTACGCCATGTGGCCTAGAAGTGGCCACCACTTTGAGGACGAGTCGGACAGCGAGTCGATCCACAGCACCCAGAACCTCAAGGACACTGAGATGCAGGCGTTTCCCTCGACGCCCTTTACTCCTCGCACACAGGCTTTCCACACTCTGGACCGAAAGCTACCTCTCCGCCAGGAAGTGACACGATTCGCATAATGTACCTAAAAAGGAGAGAAAAGGAGAGAGAGGGAGGGATGAACTTATGAACATGTATCACAGATGGCAAAACGACAACATCGATATGATAATACCCGGAACAGCTTCAAAGTCGCATTTGGATAGCTTGCATTGACCAGAAATAAGAATGCTTTACATGATGGACTACTTTGCTAGCTTTTTTCAAATATATACCCGCCCAAAAGTGCTTAGCTCTGCAGAGGCTTGTTCATGCCACCAAACGTAATCATCTTGGTCACCTGGTACTCGGCGATGCCGTACTTGGACCCCTCGCGACCGAAGCCGCTTTCCTTGACGCCGCCAAACGGCGAGGCGACGTCGGAGATGATGCCCGTGTTGACGCCGACCATGCCGACCTCGAGGCTCTCGGCGACGCGGTAGACGCGCTCCAGGTCGCGCGAGTAAAAGTAGCCGGCGAGGCCGACCTCGGACTTGTTGGCCATGCTCACGACGTCAGCCTCGGTGTCAAACGGGAATAGGCCGGCAAGGGGCCCAAACGTCTCCTCGGTGGCGACGGCCATGTCGACCGTCATGTCGCGGAGCACGGTGGGCTGGAAAAAGTTGTCGCCGAGGTCGGGCATGGCCTGGCCGCCGACGAGCACCTTGGCGCCCTTGCGCACAGCGTCGTCGACGTGGCTGCGGACCTTGGAGACGGCGCGGTCGTGGATGAGCGGGCCGTGGGTGACGCCGTTGGCGAAGCCGTTGCCGACCTTGAAGGCCTTGACCTGCTCGACGAAGCGAGCGACAAAGTCGTCGTAGATACCGCGCTGCACGTAGATGCGGTTGGCGCAGACGCACGTCTGGCCCGAGGAGCGAAACTTGGAGGCTATGGCGCCGGCGACGGCGGCGTCGAGGTCAGCGTCGTCAAAGACAATGAAGGGCGCGTTGCCGCCCAGCTCGAGGGACAGCTTCTTGAGGGTGCTCGAGGACTGGCTCATGAGCAGCTTGCCGACGCCGGTGGAGCCGGTAAAGGACACCTTTTTGACGATGGGCGACGTGGTGAGCGCCTTGCCGACGGCGGGCGTGTTCTCGAGCGACGCAATGACGTTGACGACGCCCTTGGGGACGCCGGCGCGGTGGGCAAGCTCGGCAAGGGCCAGGGCAGTAAAGGGCGTCTCGCCGGGGGCCTTGCAGACGACGGTGCAGCCAGCCGCCAGGGCCGGACCAATCTTTCTCGTAATCATGGCGGCGGGAAAGTTCCAGCTGTAACGGACAGTCAGTTTTCAAGGTCCGTACTTGCCACACGCGTTGAGAGATTGCTTACGGGGTAATGAGGCCACAGACGCCGACGGGCTCCTTGACGGTCCAGACGCGGTTGGCGGCCAGCGAGCTGGGAATGGTGTCGCCATAGGTCCTGGGCGCCTCCTCGCTGAACCACTCGAAAAAGTTGGCGGCGTAGGCCGTCTCGCCCTTGGCGTCGGCGATGGGCTTGCCGTTCTCCCAGGTGATGAGCTTGGCAATGTCGTCGGCGTTTTCGTTCATAAGGTCGAACCACTTGCGCAACAGCTTGGCGCGCTCGCGGCCCGTCTGCTTGCGAAACGTCTTGAAGGCCTCGGCGGCCGCCTCGATGGCGCTCTGGGTGTCGTCGACGTCGGCCTCGGCGCTGGTGCCGACGAGCTCGCCCGTTGAGGGGTCTTTCCAAGCAGGGTGAGGGAGATTAGCGCAGTGTCGAGGCTATCGGGGGGGGCAGTGGTGAGAAAAGAACCTACCAGTGACCTTAAAGGTCTTGCCGGAGATGGACGGCACGAATTGGCCGTTGATGTAATTCACATTTTGCTTCAGGAGCGAAGGGTCGTTGAGCTGTGTACGCGAGATTGCAGGTTAGCAGGGCTGCTGCTCAGGCGACCGAGGCGCGTTTGGTTGCAGAAACGTACCTTGGGTGCCATGGTGGAAGCGCTTCGGGCCAGGGTCATGGACACAGCCGGAACAAAGCGAAGAGTTGATTGAGCTGCAATTCGTTGCAAAAGGGCCATTATATTAAGGGCTGGTTATAGGCAGAGACGTAAAATACCGCTGCGAGCTGTCGCGTAGCTGCTCCTGCCAATATTAGCTATGCCGTTGGTGATGTCGCCATGACGCAAATGATGGGTGCTGGCGTAGCTGTGAAGAGCTCTGGTGGAACTGAACCTACAATCAACTGCGGCCCGCGATGTTGCTCTGTGGCTATTGCTACCACACAATACTGTCCACTCTTGCTTCTCGGGACCTGTTTTTCTCGCGAAAGGTGTGTGCAGATGCAAGAAAGGAAGAGCTGGGATACTTGGCGCGGAATTGTCGTGGAGCTTGGTTTGTAACGCGAGATCGGAGGGAATGCCGGCCGCGGGTTTCCGTTGTTCCTCCAGTGGGTGGCGACGCGGGGTGCGGTAGGCTACCAGTATTTACAGGGCGCTCTCCGTTAGGAGAGGGCGCTGCGGGGGAGCTACATCCCCACTGTAGCAGCTGGAGGCCCGCGGAGTGCGGCGATGGCTGTGGAGTAACCGGGCTAGTGATGCTGTCTACTCCGAAGAAATTGAGTCGTAAAATTGTGAGAATATGAGGAATTAATTAACACAAAAGGATAATAGCAGTATTATTTACGAAACAACAGATGTCAGAGAATCAAGTACAAAGATGAGCTGCAACAGTCGGAGAAAATAAAAGTAGAATCTTTTATCCACAGATTGACGGATAGTCCACCTGCCAATTACATGTAGGCTCTGATTCGACAATGGCCTTCTCCGCAGGCTTATTATTTCTTGTGCATGATTACGCGGTGCACCTGAAAAACGTTACGAGACTAGTTAGACATGATGATTTCCATACTGATGAAAGTATCAGTGCAGACTAATCCGTACATAAAACTCTGTGACTGATTAGATTCAGTGCAGTCGCTGGCATCTACACCGGCTCCCTCTCTTTCTTTGACTGTAACAGTCGCAATTGCGAGGCCGAGTCTTCTTCCCAAAACTTTTGGTCCTCCGTCAAAAAAATACAGTAACTAGTAACAAAACGACCCAATCGGAGCAGGGACACATTGCCAGAGCCATCAAGCATTTGTATTCATAATTAAGGAGCCAAGCGCCCAGGTCGTGTAGCGTAGTGGTTATCGCGTTTCGTTTACAGTCATCACCTTCATCCGAAAAGGTCGCAGGTTCGAACCCTGCCACGATCATATTTTTGCGGTTCCTCGTATTTTTGCCATGTTCATTTTAACCTTCATTTGCTCTCTTTTTGCCCGCCCTACTTACTACACACTCTTGCGGATGTATTATTCTTTTGCGCTGCTCTGCCACATGCGGCTGCTCACCGGTTGCTGTGCTACTACACAGCCGAGATCTTGGCTACCGACAGACAGAAACAAATGCAGATGCAAGCTAGCTCTTCACTACTAACTGGCTACAATTACTTTACCTGCATAGATTTTACCCACAATGTGGGCAAAGTGCGACAGCAGCAAAGCAGGTCTTGCATACTTTGTCTCATCACCAAGCTGTCTCGCCAGCCCCACACCAATTTCTCGTCCTGCAGTCTGTCAGTTGCTACAGCTTCTTCTACAGCTCCGTTTTCATATTTCATGTCGCACAGCTGTCAATTGGCCCATCTACACTCAATTCTCTTTCCACACTGCCATTCAATCCCTCCAAAGCACCCTCAGCTATCATGCCTTTTGCCCGTGTTGCCCGCCAGGGTGCGCGCAGCTTGCACACCCTGGGACATAATGAACGGTAAAGCCCTGCTGCCCTTTCCCCCGCGCGCCTGTCGCCACTGGAGCCTGGTAGCTGCCGGCATTATGCTCTCTGTAAGAGAAGCCGTCTTACAAGTCAAAACTTTGCAGAACCATTGCTTCGACCCGAACCGCCGTCCTGGCATCTGCCCGCCTCGCCCAACCATTCAGCACATCACCCGCCCATCTCAGGAAGCGCAAGCCCGACACCCCCTCCAAGTCCTCCTCGCCCGCCGGGTCCTCATCATCCGGCAAGAACAAAAGCGACGAGTTCGACCCCCTCGACCTCGACCCCGTCTCGGCCGCCTTTGCCGAATCCGACGCGCACTTTCAGACCCAAGTCCAGACCGTGCTGCACGGGGGCCGCTTCAACCCCTCCCACCTTGGCGCGCTGCCCGTGACCGTCAGAGGCGCCGGCGGCGGCTCGACGACCGAGACGTTTCCGCTCCGCGAGCTCGCTCAGGTCGTCCCGCGCGGGGGCCGCACCGTCTCGTTGCTCGTCAACGAAAAGGCCTACGTGAAACCCATCATGTCGGCCGTCCAGACCAGCCCCGACTTTAACCAGCAGCCGCAGCGTTCCGACGACAACGAGCTCGAGCTGCTGCTGCGCGTCGAGGCGGAGCGGCCGGAAGAGGTGGTGCGGCGCGTCAAGGAGGCGACGCAGGCGTGGCGCGAGCGCGTGCGGCAGGCGCGCACCAGGCACGACAAGCTGCTCAAGGAGGCGCGCAAGAGCGGCGCGCTGCTTCCGGACGCGCGGAAAAAGGTGGAAAAGGAGGTGCAGAAGCTGCAAGATAAGAAGATCAAGGAGATAGATGCCCTCGAGGCGCAGAGCGTCAAGCAGGTCGGCAGACACTAGGAGCGCCTGTGTGTTAGCAGCGGGAGTGTTGGATAGGGAAACAGATGATGCTTTGGCATCTATTGTTTTATTGCATACTATTGTACATGTACATTGATGAGAGCGTTATTAAAACAGGCAGCTATTGCTCGAGCTGCAATGATACACCATTTCTTCTCCGTTTCCATCAGACCTCTTTTGCTGTAATGCCCATCTCCACCGCAAACGTCTTCTTCCTTGACCCCCCCTTCGCCACTGCATTTTGTACATTTGGACAGTCGGCACTCAGAACCGCTCAAGCCTTTGCTTCCTCGGCCCTCTCTGCCTCAGTTGCTGGCGTAGCGGCTGCCGCCTCTGACGCCGCCTCCACAGCAGCCGGCTTCGGCTCTCCCACGAGGCTCCGCAGCTTCTTCTCAAACATGGCCGTGGCGGCGGGTCCGTAGCTGCCGCCGCGCAGGTGCTGCGAGCGCACGATGCCGTGCACGTCGGTCGCGAACCGGGGCGTCTCGTGCGCGCCGGCCACCGCGGCCTCGAACACCACCTTTTGCACCGCCTCGCCCACCGTCGCAAACGCCGTCGTCGTTGTCGCAGCGTCCGCACCATCCTCGCGCTGCTTGGCCTGGATCTGCTCCTCGGCCCAGCCCCGCGCCGCGGGCGTCGCAAAGAAGGCGAGCCCGTCCTGCTGAACGCGGCCCTCGACCGCATTGGGCAGGTAGCCGCTCGACGCGCCGACGAAGTCGCCCGTAGCGCCGCCCATGGCCTGCAGACTGCCTAGCACCGCGGCGCGGCGGCCAGCGACGCTGGTTGGCACGGCGGGCGCGTGCGCGAGCAGCCCGTTAACGTCGAGCGCCGGGTCGTACGGTGTGGGCTGGCGGAACCGAATCGCCGTGTCAAATGCCGTCTCGGCCTCGTCCAAGGCCCCGTAGGGATCCGTTTCCGGGCCGCCGCCCTTTCTGCGGCCACCACCGTCTTTCTTCTCGCCGTCTTCCGCACGGCGGCCGCCGCGACCGCCTCGGCCGCCTCGACCGCGGGAGCCAGCAGCGCCCCCTCGTCCGCGGAAGCCGCCGCGTCCTCCTCCACTACCGCCGCCTCTCCCCTGGGCCGCGAATCTATTCACGCCCGTCGGGCCCGTTGAGCCGCCGCCGCTGGATCCGCGGAAACCGCCGCGCCCTCGCGTCAGGCCCCTAGGCAGGCTGCGGACGTCGAGGACCTTGGGGCCACCGGCGCCGGCGGCAGGAGCGCCACCGTCGGGTTTGGGGGCGGCGACGGACCTTCCACGGCCTCTGATCATGGTGTTGATGGCGGAGATGGCGGCGCGGCCGCGCTCGCGGGCGTTGCCTTGTCCTCGGCCGTTGCTGTCGCTGTTGCCGCGGCCGCTTGGGGCAGCGGTGGCATTGTCGGCGAGCGATTGCGTCGTGGAAAACTCGCGAAAGTAGTTGCCGAGGGCCTGGCCCGTCTTGAGGAGCTCTGGTCTGGCCCGGGAGCAGACCATCGAGCGAAAGGTCGGTGTGCTCATCGTGTGGTTGTGTGTCGACGTCGACTGCTGCCGTCCAAAATTCTAAGCTCCCTACAGACCAAATTTCTTCCGCCGTGTTGGTGGTGACTAAGCAGCCACGTCCCTGTCACCATGCCACAGCACTTCAAGACTTTCTACAATCGCGAAACAGAACTTCTGTAACACGTACAATTCATTCAATTAGATTCGTAAGGATTCTTATATTAAGGAAATTTCAAAAAAAAAAAAAAAAAACCAAGTATGCTAGATAGCCCACTACACCGGCCCTCGCGGCCCACCGCCGGCTCATATGCCTTCTGTAGTATCGTATATTCCAACGTCTTCGTAATACAACATCTCAACATGGCCACGCCGCATGTGCACACGGACAGGCGCTAATAGCAAAACTATGAATAGCTTCAGCCATTAAAGAACACAACTTCCCAAGCATTATGCACCAAACCCCTCCACCCCCCCCCACCCCCCCCCCCCCCCCCCCCCCCGGCAAAACGCCTAGCCAATCGACAACCTGCGTCGACTGCCATCAAACGCCAGTCATACACGGCCGCGAGGGCCAGGTGCAGCTCGATATCCACGCTGGCCGAAATGATGCACTCGTGCGGCTCTGGTGCACGGATCCTCCAACTATATTACCGACTCTTCGGGGTGCCTGTCGCTGGCGCCGAGATGTCATGCCCGACAATAGCGCTACTCAGCCAAACGTGGCTCTGAAATAACCGTCGCATCGGCATGGAAATATCATGTGCCTAGCCATGATATGGGTGAAAACACGGTAAGCTTGTAACTCATCTGTGTACGCTTCACTATACACTCTGGGGGTGGACGCTCGCGGGCTGTTTCTGTTAGAGCTGGCTCTGCATTTACGAAATCTGGAGTACTTACAGGACTGTTGAGCATATGTTGTCTCTTGTTGCGACCTTTCTTGATATGACTCTTGAGAGCACTTGAGTCAAGGGGCTTAAGTAACTCAAAGCTGCACAAAAGCTCTGCATTAACTGACATGACGGCCCCCCAATTGTCAAATTCACCGCAATACTTTGCCAAGTTAGTGCAGCTCTAAAAAGGGATGGAGGGGGGGTAAACGTACGTTTGGCGCACTGAACACAGTAACTAGAACTCGATCATTAAAGAATTCGTAGCCATCTTCTACGACCATATGTGCACGGCAAATAAGGTCAAAATCATGTACAGCAAGGAAGTCTGTAATAACTCTCTTGCCGAAACAATAGCTCACCCCTCTTTCGTTCGCTTCCCAATCTTGTTCCATGTCTGCAGGATCAGACCAGAGTAAATCATTGAGTAGACCGTAGTCGGGAACATCAGTAGGGCGAGCAATGTTTCGAATATCGTCCATGTGGCTGAGGGCTGGCGAGAGACCACCGTGAACGCAGAAAATCTTGCCAGCAACAATGGCAGCGATCGGCAGGGTGTTGAAGCAATCAATAAACGTCTTCCAGATCTTGACGTTACACCTTCGCTTGCACTCGTCGTAGAAGCCGTACACTCGTGTGACATTGGCGCACTCGTGGTTACCCCGGAGCAGAAAAAAGTTTTCCGGGAATTTGAGCTTGTAGCACAGTAGCAACAGAATTGTCTCCAAAGATTGCTTCCCGCGATCGACATAGTCGCCGAGGAAGAGATAGTTGGCCATGGGGGGAAAGCCACACATTTCAAACATTCGGATAAGATCAGTGTATTGCCCGTGGACATCGCCCACAACCTTGACAGGCGCATCGAGCTCAAGTAGGGCGGGCTGGGAGAGGAGTACCTCGCGCGCGCGCTGGCAGATGGCGACAATCTCGGCATTTTTCAGGCACACGCTCTTCGTGACTTTGCCGGCATAACCAGCATCCAAAAGACGCTTAATGTAGTCATCCAAATCCATTTCTTTGATGTCGGCCATGGCAACATTGGAGTTATCGACCTTGGCGGACTCGGTCGAAGGCGTCTTGTGTACCACTTGACTGTTGCTAGTATCGCGACGAACCAGAATCGATTGTCCAGGACACTGCAAGTGGGTGTTGGCGCTGGCCGCCGCCGCCGAAGGAGGCTGATCGGAAACATGGTCGACCTCGCCACAAGCCTGAGCGGCGCTCACGTCGTGAGCACTGCCACCAGCCTTGGAGGCGCTGGACTGGACCGGCGAGGGCGGCGGTTGTTCGTTGGAGAGCATAGAGTCAGCAATCGACATGTCGGTAGAGCTGTGCTTGAGAGTGTTTTCACCACGGCTGCCACGCGAGGCGCTTGAGCGGCCGCTTTTGCCCGATCGAACGGAGGCGGCATCGAGACCCTTGTCGGAGTCTCCGTTGCTGAGCAGTGTAGAGTTTCTCGGGCTGTCGGTTTTGGAGCTTCCTGGGATCTTGGACCTCAGTGACCGGAATGACCGGGACGATTCTTTAGTGTCGCTTCTGCTGATGGAGGGATAAGACTGTAGAGGTCCGTCAGTGGAACCAGATTTGGGCGATCCGCCATCGGGCTTGGAGCTTTGGTTGCCCATGGCCGCGATGATGGTCGTGTGACGACGGAGTTTGCTGTAGCTGTCTCAGATACCGCTAAGCCGTCAGCGGAAGACAAACACAACTAAGGGTAAGCCAGGTGCAGGGTGTTTGGTTTAGGCCGATAGAGATGTGTAGTCGCAGAAGAGCGCTGATACGGGAGAGTGAGATTGGCGTCTAAGTCCTGAATGGTGAAATTTGAGTCGCTGGGTAGGGGACGCAGATCCTGTCGCAGAGCGGGATACTGCAAATGGCTACAAAAAGCAATGTTTGGCTGCGATGCGGTAGCAATGATGACGTCGGATGGCCCGTGGGATTGTAAGGGAGCCTGCAGGGCAGGGTAGAGGGTTCGGTGTCGAGGCGGGCAGGAATCGACAGGGGCCGGTAAGGGCGGGAAACTATTCTCAGGCGGTAAGGTTCACGTTAGCAGAGACATTTTATGCAATATGCAAGAAAATGGATAAGTAGAATGAGGAGTAGTGGTACAAGGAAAAGACAGACGCGGCGCTGTGCAGAGCCGGCGACAATGACGGCAAGCATGCGGCTCGCAAGACGAGGGGAAAGAGTTGAGCAGAGATAAGCAAGACAGAGCTAGCGAGGCAATGCAACAATGGGCGGTCGCGTGAATGTACCTGCAGAGCGCGGCGACACGAGAGCGGGAAGAGAGGGTTTGCCAAGGCGTCGAACAGTCTCAAGGCCAAGGATCAATGTCTCGAAGCTGCTTTCCGGGACCGAGGCGGGAATAGCGACGAGGACCGACAGCGACAGGAACAGAGAGACAGAGAGGGTGCAGTGGCGGCGCATTTCTTGGAAGCCACGAGGCCAGACCAGGAGACGAAGGGGTCAAGTTTGAGATGGGTGAATGGGAGGCAATGTAAAGGAGGCAGACGTCGACGATGGCAGTAGAAAAGCGACAAAGGCGAGTTCGGCGAAAGCGCAGCGCAAAGACAAGTCGACAACCCAACAGTGACGCATACATGGGGCGCCAGAGAAGGAGGCAAAACTTACCGACAGCGAATGATGGACAGCAGATGGAAGAAGAGGCGGATAGAGTTTGACAATGAAGAAGAGAGCCAAGCAGCTTGAGAGGCGTGAACAGTGTAAGAAGTGTGAGGTGTGTGAGAAGTGTGACGAGAGTTGATGACTTTTGCAGCTTTTGGCGCGATATGATGAAGTGGAGGAGGGGGGCGAAAAGCGGCGACAGCGATTAAGGTTTCTGGCACAGCGTGGTGCCAAGGTGCTTCTGTTTGTCGGAACTGCCAGTAGCGAAAGAGCGAGGGAGCGCAGGTGTGGATGGACAATTCATCCAGCTCGAGCAGGTTCTGGTTAATTTAGCGGGCGGCGGATGTGGCAATATGTTTCTGAGCTGGAACTGGAGCTGGAGGCGCGAGTGGTTTGGGTCACTGTTGGGTGTCGCCAGACACAGGTTGAGCACCCACCTACATACCTTAGTAAGTTAGTAGGTAGTAAATAGGTAGGAGGTAGGTACTAAATAGCACGGCAGAGCCCAGCAGCGGGCTGAGGTGGCGGTGGGGGGTTGCAGGCCGGCGCCGGCTGGGGGGGGGACGAGAGCTGTGCGGCCAAGGAATCGAATTAGAATTCGGCAGCTGGAGAAGTCGGTTGCGCGTGATGCAGGAAAGATGGGAAGATGGTTGCGATGGCGATCGGAAGAAGACGGGGAGATGTTGATGTTTGAGTAAGAATATGGGCAGCTGTATTATATTCCTGTTCGTTTATTCTTTTCCCCAATACTAATTCAGGCATACACAAGCGATTGCAAACGGCGAGGACTTGCCTCTACAGATGGCGACGACAGACGAATCGGCAGAGAAACCAAGGCTAACAGCCCTACAGAAAGCGCTCCAGGCGGCTCCGGCTGGTTCACACAGCGGCCATAGCGCCTATATTTACGGGGGGCTTGGGGGCCCTGGAAGCTGCAGCAGCCGGGAACACTTGATGGTTTTTAGTGACTTTCAGGTACTTTGCTGCCCCTGTCGGCCAACAACCTCATGACAACCTACCTACATGACGACGGGCCGTCTCTTCCAGTATCCATGCAGCTGCCAACTGCCAGCTGCCAGCTGCCAGCTGCCAATTGTCGCAACTCGCCTCTTCCATGCTTGCCAGCTGTCACGCCTCTTGATTCAATTCCCTCTTTCGCTTCTCAGCCAAACATGCCTCCTACAACTCCCGACATGTCCAAACCACCACCATCTCACGCTCATCTCCAGATATCACAACCTTGTCACTCTGCTTCACAGCCTTGGGTCTCGAACACAACGCCATGATTCCACGCAGGTCATCCGGCCGCTAGCATGCCCGCTACCGCTCTCTAATGCCCTCCAGCCCGTCCGGACGCGGCGCTCTCTGCAGCGGGCGTGCCACACTAGCCAGGGATGCGCCCCACGCCTTGTCCCAAGCCTGCCCGCGCTTCCCACCACTCGGCGAGGCTGGTGCGGCCACACCTCTGAAAGCAGTAATCTGTAGTGAAGCTGAAGCTTCTTTGCTGTCCGACAATGCTTTGTCTCTGTGCAAGTCGTTTTTCCGTTCTGCTCCGTGCACACCATCCTCATCGCTTGACCGACAGCCTCTCGCTTCGGGGCCTGGCCGTCTCGACAACACCTGGACCAAAGCTTGCCCTCTGCTTGCCTGCCCGGCTTGCGCCCGCCCGCCCACCGGCCAGGGAATCGGCGCCACCTCTTTCCTCACTATCGCCGTCGTCGCCGCCTACCGACTCGGACAGGCGCATCTCTTCGGACCCTACGGTCCTGGTCCCACGCCAACTGATTTTCGAGCCACACTTCTCCGGCGCACCAGCGGCACCACACGTCTCCGCCGCCGTGCCCATGTCCAACACCTCGCTGCGGGCGCTCACGAGCCCTGCAAATTCCTTGACCGCTGCCACATCAAGATTGCTGCTAATTAGTTTCTTGCTCTGTCGAGTGTGCGCATGACCTTGGGCACCCAGATGCAACTCGCCGGCGTCCAATTATAGCCGCCGTTGAACAGCCGACGTCGTTGGGCCGCCGTGCAATGGTCACAGAGCTAAAGACTACTGGTGAATCTATAATCTATCGGACACGCCAATATACTATGCAGCAATATATTTTAGCGCGCTATTGTGCAGCTATTGCTGCACGGGTTGCAGCCTGATGATCCATCGCAATAATTTGGACGCGCTCTCGATGTTAGCTTTGCCTCCAATTCCAAGCCTTTACAAGTAGCCGGACAGTCCGTGTTGCTGTACGCCGGCTATCCGTATCTCCGACGAGTCCGGGTCAATATAATATCGACATGACCATGGGCAAAAGCCGAGTAAGTCCGCCTGGGGGCCGACGCAGACCACTCAAGTCTATACATTTACCATGCGCGTCGCTGATGGGGGCGAGGTTGCGCCGAAGCTCGTGGCAGGTCAATGGCAGCTCCTCACTTGATGTATTGGCCAATCTGATGCTACCAATTACATGCCATCCTGGAACCCGCCACGCAAATACCAATTTTCTCCAAGGCTGCCGCAACAAACCGTTCTCCAGAACCCAGATTAGCATTTGCCGACATCCAGCCGGTGGCGTGGCTTCTAAATTTAGACGTTCCGCCTAAATGGTGGCGGTGCACAACTGTGCCTGGTGACGCACGTCATGTCTGCTTATTTTTCAGTATGCGAATCCTTTGAGGTTGCGTATCAAATCCTTCAACTCTTATGTCAAAGTGGTGAAAATAATGGATTTGCGTGAGCCAGCCCTGCAAACACCGGGGGGGGTACCTATTGGCTAGCTGTGAAGCAAGACGACGATGGACTCGGACGTTTGTCGTTGTAGAATATCAACGACGAGATTACTGACTAGTTCATCACGTTTGGTCTTGTTCCAACCTGAGTCATTCATGCAGGTGTCACCTTCAATAACCAGCGAAACCTTGTGTGCCATTGTGGCTGCTTAATTGCTGTATGCCAATCGCCTGGCTGGCGAGGTGGGTACTGCGCGAAAGATTGTAGCGTAGTATGTGCAACGAGCCCATCATCAGCGTGTTGGTACGTATCGATAAGCGTGTGAGCACTACGGTGAAGATGGAGGAATTGACTCCTCACTATCATTGGTTTGGCCTTTGGAGCTTTGACGCCATCTATGGCACGTCTGTCGCGTAAGAGGTCGACAGTCTTGGGAGCGCCACTGTCTTCCATGCAAAAAGCTCGGCCATTGTGTTCTCTGTGAGCCGGACATGTGCCACAAGCAAAGCGAATACTACCTGAAATAGTACTTGTTCATTGTGGCAGTGTATTACAGGCGACATCAGTACATAGGTAGCACGACGCTGCTGCGGTCCGGATACACGCGAAGGGTCACACAGCAGAGGGGCGCCATGCGCCATGCTAGCTGACGAACCATGTTTCCACTGGGAAGAAGACAACCAGTGTATCACGTACGGCAGTTGAGGAAAAGATTCGATTTAGCGTCAGTACGCTTTGTTCGAAGCCCATCCAGATCCAGATAGCCACAGCGCCAGTGCCCGTATAGATGGCACGCGCACAACGGGATGAAGTCGAAACACGTCAGCGATGGACTGGTCTGGGCAGTCCTCGAGCTTTGCCACGTCGGAGGCCTGCGAGCCAGAATCCAACAGGATGGGATGCCAGCCGGCATTGGCGGCCCCCACGACATCTTTGGCGTGCTCGTCGCCGACGTAAATCCTGTACCAGTCCTGCCTCTGCGCCGATCCTCCTTCTCGCGCCGTGACGATCCTGTCCAGCATGGAATCTGCGGCGTCAAAGATTTGCGCGTCAGGCTTCTCGAAGCCCACGTCATAAGACATGCAGTGAAAGTCGACGTCGTAGGTGTCCCCCGGACAAGGGCTGGCATGCTCGTCGGCGCCGTAGCGTAGCGGGCTCACGTTTAGGCCAAACGAGGACAGGATGCTGGGGACGCGATCGTCCGAGTTGGTCAGGACGCCGATGACGACCTTGTCAAAGGCGTGAAGCGCCTTGGGGCGGCGCAATGCGCGCAGTGCGGGGACGAGGTCGGGCTGCGCGTCGTAGCCTCTGTCTGAGGCGAACCGATGGATCAGTGCCGGAACCAAGGCCGACGGAAGCGGCTGGTTCTCTGGAATCAGTGGCGTAAAGGTTTTGTGTATCACCTATCCGGAAGTCGGAAACAAGAAGAAAGGACAACTATTAGCATGATGGAGGCTCTTGTTGGATAGAGGCAAGAGGCTGCGCCCGGGCTCGGATACATTCGTCCACCACTGCGTGGCTCCAAGACCGGTGGCCTTGCCGTAGTTGGGGTTGCGCGTGCGCTCCTGGCGGATGGCCGCCATCAGGTGCGTCGAGAGCTCGCCGTCTGTGAAGCCGGCGAGGCCGCACTGCCGCGCGACGTGGGCATACTGGTGGGCTACGGAGCCCTTGGGGCTGAAGAGGGTGCCAAAGGCGTCGAGGCAGAGGAGCAGGTTCCGCTTGGCAGCCATGGCCGCCGAGCGATCCAAGGTTGCATTCGATGAGCGTGTGAAGTCGATGGGTGGGTAAAGCCGAGAAGGCGGGGACGACGCCTAGCCGTGATGGATGACGCGGCAATGGGCAGATCAGATGCTGGGGAAGAGTGCCTGGGCTATTATAGTTGGTTGAATGATACAGGGCTTGCGTGGACTGAGTCTGGCGAGTTGATGTTCGTGCATTGTGTGGAGGTCTGAGGAACTGGAGGTGGCTAAATAATATGTGGGCCAGACGGGGGTGCCCGCCCGCATACCTAATCACAACAAAGCGGTGTCAAATGGAAGGGTGTCACGGGACACACCCATGGGATTTGGTACCCACAATAGGGGTAATATTATATGGTAGAAGACGTACCTACCCCATAAGGGTGTCCCTTATTCCCCCTCGCACTATAGCTTCTTTTACTCCTTAATTAACACTATTTCTATACCTAATCACTATTCTATATAATAGTTATAAGCCTAGTTAGTAATTAACTAGCTTAATTTTAATTATTTAAATAATCTAGCTTCTACTATAA